>JAXASZ010000634.1:0-50756 GCA_038407095.1 Ceratocystis destructans
TTTTGTGTTGTGGTTGTGTTGTCCTGTTTGTTGGTGGTTGGTTTGGTGTGGTGGGTGAGAGTTGGGAGGAGAAATCTTATCCTTATAAACACGCTGATAAATATGTAAATACTTCAACACAAGACGGGGCATAAGACCAAGCCTATGAGGGGAAAACTTGACGCGATACTATCCCACCCCTTAACAAACGGGCATTTTCGTATCTTTTCTGACCCAAGCTGCTTGTCATTTGATGGCCTTTTGTTGGTGTCAAGACGCTGCAAATCAACGTCAAGGTCAATTCAGTTGTCAAGGACAAACCGCAAGGTGCACATCGAGGCCAAATCATACAACGCCGGGTTCCATACAATTCCACTGTAATCTTGCGTGCTTCGTTGCACACTTATCAAACTTCGAACCTCTAGGTACACATTTTCACACTTTGGCTGTGATTGTAATCAAGACCCAACGCTACTCTCCTCTATTTTCTGACAAGTTGTACGCCCTTTCTTCTTTCCACTAGCCCGCATATTTTCCGCCACTCTTGTCAGAGGGGAGCTTGTCTATTTTTGTTCCCTCGTTCTCTCGTTCTCTCGCTCTCTCTCCTTCCTCTCCCTTCCCTCTCTCTCTCTCTCCTTGCTCGTCCTTCCCTCTCTCTCTCTCTCTCCTTGCTCGTCCTTCCCTCTCCCCCTCTCTCTCTCCCAGTCCCTCTCTCCCAGTCCCTCTCTCTCTGTCCCCCTCTCTCTCTCCCTCCCTCCCCTCCCTGTCTCGTTCTTTTTGCTTCTCATCCTTGCAGGTCCCAAGTCTTGTCCGTTCCACCTTTTCGTTCGACACCTCCATTCATCGTCACACAATCTCCCTACTGCACAACGCGACCCTGTCGTAATTTTATCTCAGAGCAGTGCTTTCTTTTCGAGCCGTCTGGGCGACCTTGACCTTGTCCCCTCCGGGTCCTGAACAGCTATTCGCAGGCAAGAACGAAAAGTGAGCAAAAATAAATTAAGATTCAGGTCATGTGCTTCGTTGCGAAGAAGCAGTTAAACTGTATTAGCAACTCCAGGCCATCCTCGTTTTTTTCCTGGTTTAGCAGGGATTCCACTGGTAAGAATTAGCTGGTACTAGGTGTCTCAAAAAGCTTTGTGCAATCTAGAACCTCATACTAGGCATCAACAAAGCTGAGCTTTGCCTCTATGGACCTATCTAGAGGGCTGCCTCCTCCTGGCGTGTCTCTTGTCCTTTTGCTTCCGTCTTGTTTTGCGCTAGCCAGTCTGCGACGGACATCATGGCGGCCCTCTGCTCCCACACAAGTTCTTGGTTATCGAGTTTGCGCAAGTACACCAGATCCAGTTGCAAAGTCCATCCATTCCATTCCTGCGGGCTTTTGCCTAGCTTGGTAGTTCCCTTTTTTTCAATCAACCCTTGCATTTCTATTTTGTTTTCGTTATTAAGGCCTTCCGTGCTACGTGAAATTTCGCGTTGAGTTCCAGCAAGGGTTGCAACACACGGAGACGTGAGGGAGGAGAATTGAAGATGGCAGCGGTGTTGCTACTAGATATTACTGTTAATGAAGGTGGCGAGTCTTGCTGTCTCGTTGTTCCATTGTTTGCTTTGCGCCTTGTGGATAGAGAGAGATGATATTATGCCGAGGATATAGCTGACACTAGCAAACAAGTAACTAGTTAGTACAATGCAGACATGCCCGTAGCCCGTAGGTGATAAGGAAAGGCAGTTGACTGTAAGTGAAGAAGGTAATTAGGTGTCTACTCGAGTACCTAGTACATCGATAGTCCCACATATACAACAGGAGTAGCACATGCTACCTTTAAACAGCCCTCTAGGTTACTACCTCCTTAGGTTGGGTTTTCTCCTTGCTGTGGCACTTACTACATTAACGGCTCCATCCATATCCATTTAGTTCTGGGGACTCCCAAGCTAGATTCCAGCAAATTTCTCTTTCTCTCTCTTTTTTTTTTCTTATTTTTTTTCTTTTTTTTCTTTTTTTTTTCTTATTTTTTCGACCATTTCACTCATTTCCAATTCTCGTATCTTTTTTTTCTCTTTCTTAATTAGTTCGCTGTCGTTTTTTTGTTGCAAGGTCTCATTCATCAAACCTTGCTTTCCTTTTTCTTTTGCTTCTTTCCTTTTCATCTCTTGGGTTGGAAAACATCGACCTCGATTATTATTCTTGTTTTTTCTGTTCTATAGCTAGATCAGCTAAAACATAGCTAAAAGATAACGCCACACTCCCACCTCTTCATGGTCGAACGTCAACGGCCAACCATCGAGCAAAAAAATAAGGGAATGAGAAAGGATCTGGATGCTATATCCACTGCTGAAGACGAAACTGCTGCCGCTACCTCCTCTCCTTCTCCCAATACGCAAAAGCCCTCAGACTCACAAGTGCTCATCGCAAATAAAAAAAACACTCCTGCTATGCCTCCTCCTGTCGTACAGCCCAGGTATGAACAAAATCCACAATCCGCTTTATTCTGCTTTTTCATCTGTCCCTTCAAAACGCCTCCCCTCTCCCCTCCCCCCTCCAAAAAAAATCACTCCCTCCAAATCACATCATCTAGAAGCTGCAAAGTCTGGAAACGCGCACTGTCCTTTCTCCCTTTCTCTCTTTTTATACGCCTGGCCACTTGTCCAACGCGTCTCCTGTCTTAACCTTCATTAGCCTTGGGCCACGCCTAAAATCAATGATTGGCGGTAGCATTTTGCGTGGTAGTACAACCTCAACTCAACTGACCTCACTTGATCTCTCGGCGACAAACCCCAGGCTGCCGGATCAACATCATCCTTTGTACAGTCGATGTCTCCCTACATGCCTTCTTCCATATTTCACTTGCTTTGTCGTTTCTGCCCGATTGCCTCTCTTCCATATCCCCATATTTATTTTCATCTCTATCCTCATGCCTTGCCTTGCCTTGCCTTGCCCTGCCTTTATTTAACCTATCATCTTGTGTTTCCGTTTCCAACAGTCACATGATCTTATCAACCCTCACATCACATCACTACCATAATAGCACTCTCACATTTCTCTTTCTCTCCAGCTTCATACTACCTTCCAAAACAGAAGTTACCAGAAACTGGTTGGCCTCTGGCCTTCATCGCAAAATCTTCTGCCCTTCTTGAACCCCTTTGCTCCCAAAAAGGCAACGCTGTTTTTCTAGCTTTCTAGCCACTTTATTTTTCTCTCCGGCTTGTCATACTTGGGCCTGTGCCCAAAACACATAGCCACCAGAACTGGAATCCATTCCCAGGCTTTGCCCCATATCCTGCTCTACTTTTTTTTCTGCATTCTTTTTATACTCGTCTTGCCATATCCGCTAAATACCATGATTAACACGCCATATAGTACTACACTCGAAAATAATAATGGAGATGACAACGATGACAATCTCAGCTCACCACCTAGCCATTCAATGAGCCCACCTTCAAGCCTGCGCGCTCCTACACCAAGGGATCCTGCTCCTATCGAGGCCATTGATCACGCCTCCCCATCACGTACTACTCCTGACAATGAACCCTCAGAGGACGCCAAAAATATTGCCGCTGATGATGCCCGTTTCTCCAGCTCCAAGCGAAAGCGAGTTTTAATGTTTGACAGAGCTTATGGGGCGGCATCTGTTGAGGGCGCCAACGCCACTGAAGATTCGCCGCATCATGCATTGCGCCGGACCGGCCAAATAAACCCAGCCAAATTGATATTGGTTGGACACTGGCGATTCTCCACTGTCCCCGACGACGCTCACAAGCACAGCGTTGTTTGTTTTATTGACACCCGAGATCGCTTGAGAACCAGAGTCCAAACAATGACTCGCAGTGGACAGCCTATAAACGCCCAGTATCCCATGCCTCATGGTGGAAGCTGGGTGCCGTTTGAACAAATTGTGTTCGAGGATCATTTGGTGGGTCTTGATCAAGCGCAAGTCAAGGAGTACGTCAAGATTCGTACCGAAGCCTTGGATAATAGCGGCGGAAAAGAAGATACCGTCGCTGCTGAGCGCGAAGCTGCTGAGTTGGCCGCACAGAGAGTCAAATACGGCCCTCAACCTGAATCCGGCCTACCCATTGCCTATGGCAAAGACATTTCAGATCAGCGGTTAGGGCTTCACTTATCGTCGAAAAGAAGGAGAACTGACTCCAGCTTTGTCTCAGTCAGCCAACACGCTGCTGATAGTTCGGTAGCAGGCCCCATTCCCTTCACTTCTGTTGGACTTGCCCAGAATCTACCTCCATTAGATCCCCTTCCCGGAACTCGGCCCACCCGTATTTTAATTGGATACTGGCATGGGTCCAATGAGCTTCAGGAACGCGACCGCCATGCCATTTATGGAATTTTGGGCCAGAATGACATGTTCCGAGTCAAGGTTGTACGAGAAACCCGCGATGGGCGCTTTGTCGACGGAAATTTTCCTTCTGGAGCTGGTGCGCTGTGGATCCACTATGAAGAGGTGGTACTTGAGCCACACTTGCGCAATCTCAGTAGACACGAGGTCAAGGAATATTGCCGTGTTCGCCAATGGCAAATTGACCATGACGAGACCGATGAAAATCGCGATGCTAACGAGGTCTTTGCAGTGCAAGAAGCTCAAGCTCGCGTCGCGCATGGCTTCCGTACAGGTCAGATTACCATGGTTTCGAAACCCCCAGATGACAAGGCAAATTTAGTCCCCCAGATATCCTCAGGGCCTCACCACTACCACCAGCTCAGGCCTGCGCCATCTTCCAGTATACGAGACGATGATCGCCGCTCTGTCAGTTCCCGCAGATCATTACCGGATTCCCGCGCGCCGCCGGTATTCCGTGCTGCCAATGAACCTCCCAACATCCCCCGCCCCACTGCTGAACCATCACGGCAACTACCTCCGCCTAACCCATCATTACGTGCATCGTATGGCGCACCTCCACCTATTTCAATACAAACCTCAGCAGCAAACGCAGCATCTATTGCATCCCAAGCTATATCTGCTTCTAGCGTAGGGCCCCCGCCCCCTGTCCACACAACAACCACACCAACAACACGCATGCCACCACCACCTTCTGCATCGTCTAGCAACGGCACTAGGATAAATTTTGGCGACCGGGACGAATCTCAACATGCGAGCGAGGACTGGACCAGTCCGAATCGGCAGCGCTCAAGTCTCTCGACGGACGATGCCATCATGTATGGTGGTGTCAAATATGAAAAGAAAAAAGTCGGCCCTTTCAAAGATAGACATGTCTCCCAAGGCAACATTATTAGCATCAACGGCGAAGACTACGTTGAATACCGCGTGCTTACCAAGCCAACGTTCTTCTGAGCTTGCCGATTGTCTATGTCTACCCAGCACCATATGTTTCAAGACAGGCACTTTGGGTACATTATACGCAATGGTAAACGTGATTTAAAGTCCAGATTGTTGTTACGCTATGTTAGTTGTAAGTTGTGAAGATGTATAGATACATATATATTTATATATATATATTCGATTGGGCCCACTTGTCCTCTTTTCGCCTTAGGATTCTCGCACATCGCTCTACTTTGGCCTCTTTTTCACCCGGCGTTAATTTCACCGCCGCCCTCGGTCGTATTCATTGCTCCTTTGACGCTTAATTGCAACGTCGAGCTTGAGTATTTGAAATTCTCAGCGCGGAGACAGACGGAAGTGGCGAAAGCAGAATGGCGAACTTGTTTTTTATCAGAGTTCTTTCGAGACAAAATCCTGACAGATGTTCTCGTCCTCATTCACTTCGTTACCGCTATAGCTAACCACATACGCTCTTGTCCTTTGATCCTGCGCGCTCATTACCCTTTTTGATCATGCCGAGGGAATTTTTTTCATGATTTGTAATGTAGATTGTATGATGTGTCCTTTTATCCATTTTGATTATCGCCGAAGGAAGTCTTGCAATCTTGGCCTCCGTCGGTTACAAATGACCAAGGATATGACGGCTCCGCTGTATCCCCGCATCTTTGTGACGAAATATAAATATCTCTTGTTCGCGCCATCCTCTATGTGTTCTAGCCGCTGATTCAAGCTCTCTCATCTATCCTATATTGCTTAACATCTCCCATCTCATTACACACTACTATATATATCTTAATCCCACTACGTATCGCGATGGTCAAGGTTCTTGTTACTGGTATGTACTCGTAAGACCCATCATCTCTTGGTGTATTTGCAGCTCCCTTGACAATGCGATGACCGCTAACCTTCTCTATTCTAGGTGGCTCTGGCTTCATTGCCGTGCACGTTATTGATCTACTTTTCCAAAAGGGCTATGATGTCATCACTACTGTTCGCTCAGAGAGCAAGGCTCAATTTCTGAAGACAAAATTTGCGGGAAAGCCCTTGGAGACCGCCATTGTGCCCGATATCTCTATCGAGGGAGCCTTTGACGAAGTAGTCAAGACCCCTGGCATCGTTTACGTTCTTCACACCGCTTCTCCGTTCCACTTCAAGACTAGTAAGCTTCCAAACCTGGTGTCAAAGACTACATAGACCAGCGCGTGCTAACCCACTGCCAACAGCCAACTATCTTGACCTGATTAACCCCGCTGTCATCGGGACCACATCTATCCTTAAGGCTATTGGTGCCTCAGCGCCCTCGGTCAAGCATGTCGTAGTCACCTCATCTTTTGCCTCCATCATGGATAGAAACCATCTTGATAGCTCTTCGACCTTCACCGAAGAAAGCTGGAATCCGATCACCCTGGAGGATGCCAAAACTGACATGACTGAGGCCTACTGCGCTAGCAAAGTGCTTGCCGAGAAGGCCGCCTGGCAGACTGTCAAAGACCTTGGCTCGCCGTTCGCGCTGACCACTGTCTGCCCTCCTATTGTATTTGGGCCTGTTGCCCACCAGCTAACGTCGTTTAGCGAAATCAACACCAGCAACAACTTCATGGTTCAGATTTTGAATGGCGAGTGGAAGGACGCCATCCCCCCGGAGTTTGGCTCGCCCATTTGGATCGAGGTTCGAGATGTTGCCAAGGCTCATGTTCTAGCTCTAGAGAAGGAGGAGGCCAAGGGGCAACGCTTGTTTACTACCGCGGGCTACTACTCGAACCAAGAGATTGTCAAAATTCTCTACGATAACTTCCCCGACAAGAGACACCTGCTCCCTAACTTGGAAGCTGCCGGTGAGAAGTCAACCGCCGAATATTTCAAGTTCAACAACGAGAAAACGAAGCAGATTCTCGGGTTTGAATGGACGCCCCTTGAGAAGACTGTCAAAGATCTAGCTCAGAGCCTGATTGACGTGGAGTCCAAGCTTAACAAAGCCTCTTGAGGCTCTTGCCAAGATAATTAGCCTGTAAATTAATAAGTTAATTCATTGATAGACCACACCTTGTCATTGGTAGTATTTTGTAGTTTTTGCAGCATCTCTTTATTCGAGCCCAAAAGACTGGGTAGGTTTCCCTTAACCACCAGTTCCGTAGGAGGTTTTTGTGTGTGGCGAACACACGTTACTGCATAAGTATTGTGTGATTGTTCATTTTATTCTCTTCTAGGGAGAGAGGACAATCTCCGAACTGATCTGTGCATATTGTTGCAGAGGGTGACCACCCCTTGGGAGGTCTCAGCCCAGCCGAATAAAAAAATTAAAAAAAATTAAAAATAAAAGCACGAGACAACAACAGGGCAAAAAAAAGAGCGTAAGAAACAAAAGGGCCCAAGAGCCAAATCCCTTTTTCCCATTTGTCCAAAGCTGATTGTTAACGCTGAAACCCAGCTAGGACCAAACGTCTTGGCCCCAAGGAGCAAGCAGCAGCAGCAGCAGCAGCAGCACTTTTCTCGGATGTGCTATAATAATAGTCTTGTGGATAATAGTTTCCCAATGACGATAGCAAAGTTGCATCCAGCCCCAGTTAAATAATCATCAATGTCCAGAATAAAGGAAAGGTGATCGGCCCACATGGGCTAAGCGATATAGAGCTGCATTTGGACTACTTCATTTTTATATCAGTTTGATGTTAGGGTTGGGAAACCCTGGCTAGGGTTCTTGTAATAACATATCCTGTATGCATAAGTGCTCAAATGACAGTGATGAAACAGTCAGGGATCAGAGACTTGGTACATGAAATGGTTGAGTAGAGACTGCGGCAATAACTGGTGGGCGGCCTTTGAAAACGAGGTCCTGACAAAGCAAAGAGACCAAGGACAGAAAGTCAAGGTTGGTCCAAAAGCCCCACTTATTGTGGTAGATCGGGATCACAAACTCTCCCCTTCCCCTCCCATAGTTAGGGTCCCAAGCAAGGTGGTCCCACACAGACAAGGAGACCCACTTGCATGTGCTTGGCACTAGCCTCCCTGTACACATCGTCGTCACATCACAAGGGATCTTCTTTGTTTGCAAAGAAAGAAGAAAAGAGTAACACTGTGCCTGGGCACTACCTTGGAAAAGCCTTGGAATGAGCAAGCGTCTTATACATGCGAAATAATCAGGTGCACAAATGTTGGAGCTTTGCTCCGGTGCGCAGTGCAGCATGACGGCTCTCTGCTGAAAATGACGACGTGTCGTGAGAATAATGAAACAGGCGGCTTATCTTCGGGTATTATACCATGCTGGCAGAGTGGCTTCATTTTTGGGTGGGAATAGCTACTCCTTTTGTACATCCACGCCCCACCCGACATGGAGGTTCTGGATTTCATGCCGATTTTTACGTTTGCTTCCAGAAGCGCAGCAAACGCGGGAGTGGGTGGCCAATTAAAGCTCAGTTGAGCGACCCACTCTCTCTAAAAAGTGCTTGAAGCAATCCGTTCATGGATAAACGACATCATTAATGTAAGCCCACCCATTTGGAATTGAATTTGATAAAAATCTCTGGTAAAAATGGAGCACGACTCTCAAGTGAAAACTTTCAGAATGGAAATCAGGATGCATGTCTCGGCAGAAGTCGAGGGGAGGCTTAGCTTTGCAGAACGAATAGCTGGTTTCCCGGCCGTATATTTTTTTCCCTGTTGCTGGGCTGTCTGACCTGCAAGTGCTGGCGTGGACAGTCTTTGGCAAGTGCGTGCACAGTTAGGGTCAAGCTGGTTGCTATAACATGTCATGCTTTCCAATTTAGGTTGTCTCGTTTGTGTTTACTGATTGCAGATGCAGGTTGGATGCTGCACTACAGTACATGAGCCTAATAGCACTGTTCTTCAAGGTGCTCATGTTGCAGATCGACACTGTGAGATGGGCAGGGGCCCTTGCCACCTTGTCTAGCAAAACTAAGTTGCATGGTTGAGGAGGGAAAGAGAACAAAAGATGACTGGCAGACAAACGGAAACTTCTCTTTTATCCTGATCCTAGCAATCTTTTTTCCTTTACAGTTCTACTAGGGCCACCCCACCCAGAAAGCTTAGCATTGGCCCTGTCGTCTTGTCACGTAAATAAGCAAATAGACCCCACAAAAAAAGCATCAAGCTGTGTTAATACCGCGAGAAGAAAAAGAAAAAGCAAGTGAAAAAAAGAAAAAAAAAAGAAAGAACTAATAGCAAGTGGTGGGGTGATAGCCTGGGAGGAGAAGGCTAATGTAGACAAGAAATAGGAAAAAGCAAGCGGTGGTGGCATGTTGGCAAAAATCCAGCTAGCGGGTGCCGGATAGGACTAGCTAGTGCCGCAGCTCAGCTTACTTATCAGTATGGGCGGGTCATGGCAGTCACAGTCAGCTGGTTTCCCTTTTTGATGGCTTAACTCCCAAGACTTACATTGGCTGCACACGCCTCACCTGGCTTTGACCCTGCTTTTTGATTCCTTTCCTTCCCCTTTGTACCCGAACATTCCTTGTGACGCCCATACGCCCATACGCACTTGGCGCTCCTCTGGCTACTGCTGTCTTTAAACCTGTTCCATCTCCTTTGTGCATGCAGCCAAGTTTGGCAGCATAATAACATGTTCCTGTCTGTTCACTAACTTTGATAGCCTGTAGTAGATTTTGTCACGCATTCCTCTCTAGCTCTGCTGTCCCTGCCCTTTGTACTTTTCTTCTTTCTGCCTGTCCTCTGCCTTTTGCCCTGCCCTCTGCCCTGTGTCCTCTGCCCTCTGTCCTGTGTCCTGTGTCCTCTGCCCTCTGTCCTGTGTCCTCTGCCCTCTGTCCTGTGTCCTCTGCCCTCTGTCCTCTGTCCTGTCCTCTGCCCTGCCCTCTGTCTCTTGCTTCTAGGACTCTAGTTCCTTTTGCTGGATGACTCCATCTTCTCAGTTTCCTTGTTTCCTCTTCACTGCCTCTTCCCATCCCCATCCCCATCCCCATCCATCCCCCATCCCCCATCCCCTCTCTTCTGGTCCCTTTCTCTCTCTCTTCCTCTTGCTCCTCTTAGGCTCTGGGGTCAATTGGCTTGGCTTGGCTTGAAGTTATTGTTTTTTTTCCTTGACCAAAATAAACGAAGCCATCTGACTCCATTCCGCCCCTTCGCTCGTTGGTTCTTTCCCCCCAAAAATAAAAAGCAACTTGCATCCCAAGACCATTTTTTTCGCGCGCAATGTAATCTCTCTCTCCTTTACTCCCCCTCTTCTTCTCACCCTTATTTTTTTCACACCACCATCACCAACATTTCAGGTTTTCATCAACAACTTTTTGCTTTTTTGCTATTGCGCCATCAAACCGAGATCTTCAAAATACCACCATTAAAAGCGCTGAATTCCTGGCTATCTTTTGATACTTTTTATAATCGCCCTCTTGCTTCTTGTCGCTCCCGCCAAAAATCACAAATTTTGCTCTTCTCACTTCTGCCTTGGCTTTTGGTGTTTTGCTGTCACTATAGCCATTTTTGCTGTGAGGCTATTCACAAACTTGGGTCAACGCCAGTTTCCTGGAAGGAAGCTGTTGTGACGCACGGACCAATCCAATCCAGCGTTGCTTCTCTCTTTTCTGTCCGTTGCCATTTTGAGCCTTGCAGGAGCCCATTCAGCTAAGTGCACATCGGCACGGCTTCTGATTGGCTAGGTCTTTTCTCACTCAAATTCAAGTTCTCTGCTTGCTGCGACAAGAACATCCGTCTAGCCTTGCTGCAAGCCGTACTTAATAACCAACAAGTCCTCCGATTTGCTTCTCCAAACGCCTTAGGCGAGATATCCCGTCATTTTTTCTTTATTCCCCCCCTTTTTGTCCAAGGGAAAAAAAAGAAAAAAAAAAAAACGTCAATCCCTTGAGCGTACTTTGTCCTTCGCAAGGCTCGGCTCTTTTTTCTTTGTCTGATATCACTATCTTATATTGTGGTAGCCTACTTACATAATAAGGCTGCTTGCTACTACTGCCTGTCAACTTTGGCCGCTCTCTTTTCTCTACTCGCTTCCGGCTTTCATCTTGTCTGTGGACTCAAAAAAGAAGCACCGTCTCTCTCTCTCTCCCTCTCTCTCTTCTGCTTTTCACTCCAGTCTTTTTCCTTTCCTCACGTCCTTTTCCACCCTGCCTATTTTATTACCCTTGCAAACTTCACGTGTGCAAACTCACTTCTCTCTAGATTTGCATTTGTTTTTCTTTCCTTTTCTTCTGCTTGACTTCTTCATACTCGAATTTCTTCTTTCTAGATTAATACCCCCTCCTCCACATGAACAACATGGCGTTGGATACTACGCCAACCACTTTCTCTGTCGGTCCAGAAGAACCTGCCCCTCAGCTTACTGCTGCTGGACTCCCTCGCAGAAAACCTGGCCGTAAGCCTGGCGCTAGTCAGAAAAAACCTACTGACGCGGAAGCTGCTGCAAAGCCAAAGAGAACCAGAAAACCTCGCGATCCCAACGCGCCCCCAGTTGTCCGCAAGCGCAAGGCCGAGTCTGCCGTTGGCACTGAAGATGAGGCTGATACCAGCAAAGTCTCACTCACCTCAGCACCATCCAGACAATCAAAAGTCTCAGATCTCATGGATCTCACTACCGACTTCAACAACCATTCTACCAACCACACCCACATTCGCTCACAAACAGAATCCCAAGAACCTCCCACAAAGATCCCCCGAAGAGATGCCTCTATGCGTAGCATTCTAAATGATGACCCTCCTTCACATACTCCTGATTCAACACCTATTCCCCTCAGAACCAGCGGCCAAAGCTACGATCCAATTCGTGGTAATTTTGATCCAGTCCGCGATACTATCCTAGCACGTGACCCCTATGGCACTAACGCTTCCACAAGTGCACCACCGCGTGCTCCTCCTGCAACGTCCACGCCTGCTCCCCCAACTCCACACACAACCGCCCCTATGTCCACACCGACACCCGCAACCAAACTCCGTCCCAGTGCATCGCCATCCATCTCAAGCTTGGTGGATCCCGCCCCTCTTAAGACTTCCCAAAGTGTCGATACCACTGTTAGCCCTAATAACCCAAAGTCTGCTGTTCCCCAGTCTCCTGTAAACCTGCGTAACCCTGTGCCATCATCATCCACAAACAGCTCGACTATTTCACCGCCACCCGCTCCCAAAAACACCTCTGCTACTCCACCAGCTCCGAAACCTAGCCCAATCGCGGTTCCGTCATTAAAGCCATCACCCATCATGGAACGCAAGGCTCTACCCTCTAAGATTGCAGCTGCTGAATCGACAACGAAGAAGACCGCATCCGCAAAGGCCGCATCCAAAAAAGAGTCTGGCGCTGCTGTTGTTGCCAAGAAACTCGCCAAAGAGAAAGCCGCAAACTCGGGCTCCTCGCACAAGACCAATGACAAGAACAATGAAGATGTTGAGATGACTGACGAGCGCTCCATTCTCGACTTCGGCAAGGCAAGACCTGGCGAAGAAGTTACTGCCCCGACGATTTATCTGACCATCCCAATTATGCCCGGCGAAACCAACAAATACGTCAACTTCATGCGCATGGCCGAGGAACGCTATGGCTGGGATGCTCTCCACCCAAGGCTAGCCGCCCAAAGAGACCGAAAGGCTCGTATCGCTGCTGCAACTGCTTCACTTGAAAAGACTCTAGTTGGAAATAAGGAGTCCGGCGACGACGACATGTCTGAGGACGCCTCCGACGCTGAAGTGAGCAACATGGAAAAGGCGGCTAATAGTGGAATGGATGCTCCAGCAAAGCCTGCCAAGAAAAAGCGTGTTTTAAAAGAAGACGAGTACGACAAGGACGACGACTTTGTTGACGACTCTGAGATGCTGTGGGAAGAACAAGCGGCTGCTAGCCGTGATGGTTTCTTCGTTTATTCTGGCCCTCTTGTGAGAGAACCCGAAAAGCCAGCTATTCCGTAAGTTTCTTTACTCCCGGAAACAATACTATCCATACATTTATGCTAACTGATACAGTGAACCCACCAAGCGTGGTCGCGGAAACGGCCGTGCTCGCAGTGGCAAGACCAAGGCCGAGCGAGACCAAGAGCGAGCCGAAAAGGCAGCTGAAAAGGCAGCCGAGAAGGCTGAAAAGGCCGCCGAAAAGGCCGCCGAGAAGGCTGCTCGTAGCCGTGCTCGAGGTGGTACTACTCGCAAGCCTAAGATGACCAAAGCTGCACAAGCGGCTGCAGCTGCGGCCGTAGCCAGCGCCATACCAGATATTGAGCTCTTAGATGTCGGCGCTTGAGCATATACTGACTAGTCTTGGCCTATCGGTCGGCTGCTTCCATGTTTTCCTTTCTCCTTATTTTCCTCCGTCATCTGCCAAGAGTCTACCTGCCCATGACTAAATCTAACGATGCATTGGCCTGGCTTCTTCAATATTTGAACTGGGCATTTCTCTTTCTCCTTATTTTATTCCTTTCTCCCTCCCCCCCTTTTTCTTTTTCTTGTCACGGCCGTATATTCTTATTTCCCTGTATTTTTTTTTCTATGTTGGCTTGGAGTTGATACAATCCTCGTACCAAAAACCCCATCTTTTCCCATACGCCCGTGTTTTCTTTTGTCTTTCCCCCTTGCCCTCCTGCAACGAGGCACGATGAGGCTTTCCTTCAATAGACATCTTTGGGTGTCCACATATGTTGTTTCTTGTCCTTCCGCCCTCATCCTGGCTGTTTCTGATACGTTGCTGTATTTTTCTGCAGGGTGATTATGGCGTTCTATTTACGTCCTGTTGTTGTGTGCCTTTTTGTTTCTATTCTATTTTATTTTCGCATGGGAGGCCTTGTTATTATTCTGGCATGGTGGCTGGATGGATGTTATTATTCTTTCGCTTTATTTGTGCGGGTTTTTGCTTACAGGCAATTCTTGTCTTTGATTACTTTATTTTCCTTTTTTTCTTCTTTCTTGATTTGGCCTTTTGCCATGAATATTTTGAGGTTTAGATTAACTAGTTTTTGGCAGTATTAACATTGCATTGATTCCAAAATTAAGTCTTGGGAACTATCATGATGATGATGTTAAGATGGTTGATAAATGAGGCTAACAATATGGCAGGATTCTGCATGTCGAAGCGAAACGAACAAGTATTTATGTGGCTTTTTTTCTTTTTTCTTTCTTTGTTTTCTTTCCAAAAGAGAATAGACTCATGCGCTATTATTACACTGATATCTCTCTCTCCCGTCTACTCCTGCTGCTCCTCCACCTTGCTTTCTCTCGCCCGTCTTGGTGGTCTCTGTTGGTGCTTCTGCTTGCTCGCCTTTTCTTTCTCCCACTCCTCCTTGGGTATATACTTCCGTTGTCCCTTGTTCAAGGTAGCCGACGCAGCAAACTGAGCCTCTGGCGCACTACCATCAGCCTCCTTGGCCCAGCGCACCCAGTCTAAGCGCTTGCGTTTCCAGAAGTCGCCCTTCCACGCACGCCAGACCGCACGTCCAGCCCACGACTCGCGCATCTCCGCCTCACGAGCCCCCATTTGTGCCATTACCTGCTCCTTGATATGGAATGGCACACTGCGACCGTCCCCACGTGTCGGTACGCTGATTATGGCCTCGATCACGCGGTGGCCGTGGTTGTTGGTCGCCAGGGCCACAGAGTGAGGCACAAGGCCGGCGACCAGGGCTTTGTGGAAAAACTGGTTCAATGATGGCTGCTCTAGTGCAGTCACAAGAATCGAAGCGCTGGATGGAGATGTAGTGCCAAGTGCAAGCAGCTCATCGCCACTCAATGATAGTAGAGATGTCTGCACGGCCTTGGTTGGCGGGCCAGTCACGGTTAGCATGGCGGCAACCAACTGAGCACCATGTGCAGCAGCTCTCTCGAGAGTGTTCTTCTGGGCGACCTTTTGTGCGTCCTTGGCATCCTTGGCGTCCTTGCGCAAGGCACAGAGTACCGGAACAATGTTTTTAGGGTCGTGGCCACAGGCAGAGACAATGGCATTGCGCAAGCCATCGATGCGGTCGCGGATGTTGCGTGCTGAAGCACGCTCTAGCAAGGCTTTGACAACGTTGAAGCGCTGGCGCTCAATGAGTGAGCCGATGGTAGGTGTGATCTTGTCAATAGCTTCTGATAGGTCCTTGCCGCTCATGCGCTCAAGTGCGCGAATGGCAGGGTATGAAGCAACATCGTTGCGGGCGTAGGCGTGGATGCGGGCATCGAACATGTTGGTTTGCAGGGCCTTGAAAACTTTGGAGGGTGCATGCGTGATGATGGTTTCGATTAGGCGAGAGCCTAGTGGGTCGTAAATCATGCTGTTGAAAAAGTCGGATGCAGGTGACTCGGGGTTGCTTAGCGAGTCTGGAGCATCAGGGAGAATGCGAGACAACAGTGAGTCGGTAGGCTCCTCTGCCCCGGTCTTCTTCTTCTTCCCCTTGGGCTGCAGAGAGAGATCAATCTCAACAAGAAGTTGCAGTAAAGGGTTTCCGGTAGGATGGCGGGCCAGTATACGAACACCGGCGGAATCCATAGTGGCTGTTAAGTCGCCAATGATTTTCTTGACAGCAAAAGTAAAGTTGGCGGGCACGGGGCGGGCTTGTTTGGTTAGCTCTGAGGAGTTGGCAATAGCGCCAGGAACCGATATGTGCTCGGCGTTCTTGCTCTTTAGCAGGGACTTGGTTTTGGCATCCTCTAGCGGCCGGCCAGAGAGAACGATTAGCAGAACACGAAGAGTATGCGAGCCGTAGCGGTCGGTAAGGAGGACATTCAGCTGGCCGTCGAGCTCATCCAGGGTTAGCAGGAACATGTCCTCCATAGATGACTGCGTCTTTTTTTCTCCGTTTTCATCAACATCCATAAAATCGGCCTCGACATCTTCGCCTAGCAGCTCTTCGGAAACACCGCCGAGCTCCAGCGACACAACAGGGGCAGACTGGAGGAATAGGGTTTCGCAGCAATGGCTAGCAAAGCGGTGCTGCACTAAGCTGAGAAAATGCCCAGCGAACTGCTCGAACAAATGCTTCTTCTGCTTTCTGGTGGACAGGAGAATGAGACGCTCCATCAAGCGAGAGCAGGACTGGCTGCTAGCAAGCTTGAGTTCCTTGCCCCGGGCCTCCTTGTAAACGTTGGCAAGAAATATACGGCGGTCCTCGGGAGTGGGGAATTGATTCAACTCTAGTACTTCGTCGGCGCTGCGGAAATACTCTTGCTCCTCGTCGGAGAGCATGCCAAAGAACTCACGCTCGGGGGCGCCATTTCCGTAGGCCTGAGTGCCATCCTCGTCGCCGTATGTCTGTTCAGCGCTGGGGTATTGCTGGATAGACTCGGTTGATTTGGGATTTACATCGATTTCCCATGCGACCGACTCGTCGTGGATATCCGGGGTATCGGTTTCAGGGGCAAAATCGGCGTTATTGTTGGTGGCGTCAGCAACAGCTTGGTCTTGGTGCCCATTATCAGCAATGCGACTGCGCTTTGTGGAGAAGTTGTCGTCGTCGTCGTCACACTTGCGCTTCTTCTCCTCGGTGGATCGTTTAGTTCTAGTTTTGCCCATGACGTTTTCAGTGCAACGGCGAATGAAGCCTTTTGCCTGTCGATACGATATTGAAAAGAAGAAACACTGTTGCGGTGATGTTGCGATGGATTCCTTGTAGGAGTTGATGTTTGTGTGGATCAACTTGCTTTTGGCGTCTTTCGACATGGACAAATTTTCGACCTGCAGGAAAAAAAAAAGTCTTATCTTATCTCTTATCTTATCGCCACTCTACAAAGATCATAGCTCCGCGCTAGCAACTACAGAATATACAGAAGTGCTGTGCTGTTTATTACGAATAATTTATTTATACAGCAAGATGTATACTGTATCTAGGCGTAATGAGCAACGATATTTTATACCTATGTATGTCACTACTAGCAGAATAAGGGATATCACACAACAAGCATCTACGTATACGCAGTTGCAGATTCCAAACGGCTATTGGCGAGCTACTTGTCCAGAGCAAGCAACGAAGTCTTTGTCGCATCCGCACCAAGCCTAGAAGTAGGTGCGACAGAACATATTTTATTTCGCACCCACCGGGCCATCGATTTACTTTAACTCCAGCAACAACCAGTAGCTTGGGGGAGGGGAGGGCTGTATCATACTTTCCTACTAAAGTTAGTCTTCTCCCTCAAACGCAAGTAGCAAGCTGAAGGAGAAGAAAAAACAAGACGAGAGCAAAAGGACTTTTTTGAAAATAAAAGACAGTTGATGGGGACGGGGACGGGGACTGCGCAAGTACACCTCATTGGTTAGAAATGCCCCCCCCCCACCTTTTTGTTTTTCTTGGGTTTTCTTTACTGTAAAGGAAGTTTCTTTCCTCGTTTTGCTCCTTCCGGCAGAGGTTTTTTTTTTCTTTTTTTTTCAGGATTTGGGAAAATTTCATCTTTGGCAGTTTCTTTTTTTTATCTGGGGTTTTTTTTTTTTTTTTTTTTTTTTTTTTTTTTTTTTTTTTTCTTTCTTTTATTCTTTTTTTTTTTTTTTTTTTTTTTTTGTCCCTTTTTTTTCCCTTTTTTTTTTTTTTTTTTTTTTTGTTTTTTGTTGATTTTTTTTTTTTTTTTTTTTTTTTTTTTTTTGGGGTTTTTTTTTTTTTTTTTTTTTTTTTTTTTTTTTTTCATTGCTCCTCGTACACTTATCTTTCTTTTTGCCATTCTTCCTGTCCCTTTTCTTTCCCTATTTTTTTACTTTCGTTATTCTTCCTCTTCAACTCTAGCACACATTATCTTCTTTATCTTGCCTTCCTCTCCCATCTGCTGCTTTTTCTCGTCTCTCGACTCAGTCTAGTGCTTCATATACAACAAGATTCTACCCCTCGCCTCCTCTGTCTTCTCCTGCTACATAACCCGTCTCCCTCGCAATGCCGAGAACTGCCAATCGAGGCACGGAGCGTAGGGACATTCACCCGGCCTACATCCAACCCGCCCATTCGTCCTCCCCCTCTGCTGAAGCCGAAGGCACCTCCGAGCAAGATCCAGCATCCACCATTGCTACCTCCCGTACAAACTCGCCTATCCACAATGACCCCCATCCAGGCTTGATAGCCTTGTCTACGGCCGCAGCCAACTCCCAGAGCAGCCTTCTTGGTCTTCTACTCAAACATGTCAATGAGGACCTTAATGCTTATACTTATGACCGTGACTACTGCAACTACCAGCTTCGCAACGAACCAAATCTGACGCCCGAGGAGGCTAGGACTTTGCGCTTGCGTGTTATGGATGCCAATCATAAAATCCGCAAATGCCAGCAAAAGAGCGAACTGATCCATTTCGAGGCGCAAACTGGTATTAATCCTTCCCTGGTTCTCGGCGAGAAAGGCGCTGTCCAGGCTTTTGTACCGTCTGAGGCCCCCGTAGTTTCCCCTACGATACCAGAGCCTATACCCCTCGAAGACCCCGGCGCGGAATCTAATATCCCCCCGGTTACCAAAAGAAGACGAAAGTCGGAATGGACGAACGAGGACTACAACACCTTCAAGGTTGACGAGTCTGGTGACAACGATGATTCAGGCGCACAGGTACAGCGTCTGGGCTTCTGGAAGTGCCGTTTGTGCACAACGCAAAAGTATTTGCGGGCCGGGCCCGGCCGCCAACCCAGCGGGCCTTGCAAATGGCCGTTAAAAGATGTGGCCAAGATGATCGCCCACTTCACAGAAATGCACCACGAGCACATGCCGCGCGAACGCTGCATCGAATTAGGCGATGCACTAGATAAGAACCGTAAGTCCAGTGTATTCCTTCATGCTCACATAGCCAATTTTTATCTGCATATAAACCTAGGTTGCTTATTACACCACATGCATTCGCATGTATTGTATTCGCATATTGTGTGGAACAACATAAACTACAGATTGCTAACGCCTCGTGTAGGCGGCCCATTTGAGTATTGGCTCCGGAGGTCACACTCCATCTCGACTGCTGATGGCCCATTGATAGAAGAATGTGTTGGCGTCCTCCGCTCCGGAAAACTACCACCAATCCTACGAAAACTAAGCCGTGCCGCTGCATCCTTCCCCGAGGAATAAGCGCATTTCATATGTTACACGTCTTGGTTCTAGTTTTTGGGGGAGAAGGGAAATAAGGTTCACCCATCCTCTTCAGCACAGCTTTAGTCTATGCTGTGCTTTATCATTCAGAATTGTTATAACTTGCTTGGGGGCGTTTGTTGCTTTGCTTTCGGCCGGATTTTGCGGGGTATTAAAGGAAACGATGTCTACGTCATATCACATAATCACACAAAATTTTAATGCTACAAATGGGCGCTGTTAATAGCCAACTTGGTGCTGCCTTTGTTCCCAGGCTGGCTTCTCACAATGTGAAATTCATTTACACGACAAACAGGCAGGCGTTATGTTGTTGTATGCCTGCCTTTCGGTCTTTCTTGTAAGTTACACTAGGGTTTGCATGTAACCCGCTTACTAGATAGAACAATGAAACAGATTTTAATTGTGTATGCTAATATACAATGGCAAAACAAATACCTCTAGTTCTCTACGCTAGGCTTTCCTTCAAATCCTTTTTCTCTTCCAGCACAACCGTGCCATCCCCGGTAGACTTTTCAACCTTGATGGCTGACTCGGAGATCTTGACGCCCTCAATCTGCTTCGGTTGGGCCAGTCCGACAGGACCATTCAGCTTACCCTCAGGCGCATCTGCAATTTCGTTGACGTCTTCTTTCGTCAAAGAGTCAGCCACATGCACGCCGCGGCTGGACAGGAATAGCGTTGAAGGACCCTGGAATTGTAGAAATAATCTGTCGCCCCAGATAGTGCGACGCAAGGATGTGCGGATAGAATGAGCAGCCCGTGTAGCTATGCGATAAACTTCCGTGTTTTTGACGTCCTGTACAAACTTAAACGATGAGAACCAACCGCTTACTACCGACGGGACCTGCAGCTTGATGTTGGAGCCCTTGAAGCGGAAAGGCAGAGGCGGCGTGGGCGAAACAGAATAAGCGACGACATGGGAAGGGTGAGCAACGAATTCCTCTCCGGCGGCGAGAGTAAGTTTGTATATTTGGCCAGGGGATGATAGCGCGGCAAGGCCACGGCCTGTGAGAAGGGTGCTGCCCCAATGCGCAACAGTCAGCCCGGTCTGCAGACGTTGGCGAGGGGTCAGAGTATGGCCGGTCCAGGCGAGCAGTGCATTGCGTTGTGACACCATCCAGTCAGTAGTGCCATCAAGGTGCAGAACGGAGAACGTAGTCGCCACCGACTTGGTTGAGATCAGAGCGGTGATCGGCGCAGTTGAGGTGATCCGCTGGTATAGGAAAGGGACGCCGAAAAAGATTCTAGAAAGAGGAGAAAGCACCGAAAGAGTGGATTGTGCCTACATATATTGTTAGAAGTTACAGCTTGCAACAATGCCTCGCCCACAAAACATACGCTGTCTGGCTTTCCAGCAACGGCAACAAGTGTTCCCCGCCGGGTAAATAGCTTCTGCGATGGCGACAGCGAAACGGAAAGCATAGAGTGAGGAGAACCAATAATCTCAAATCTTGCATCTGTCAAGACAAAGTCATCGCGTTAGTATCAAGGCAACGTATGATTGATCCAAGTTGTAACCACACACCGGCATTATCCCGAAGTCCACCATGGGATCCGAAAACATCACCACTAGCACTGGGCCCGGAGCTAGGTGCGGCACTGATTTGAATGGGCCGGCATTGGATGCAGACGTATTTGAGCGTCCGCTGCCGGGTCCATGTTGACGCCCGAAGCGTAGATCTGATAAGAGAGGGCCGACTGCTCATGAGCGTCAACTAGTTCAAGTGGAAAGCGGGAAGGCAATAAGAAACAAAGTCGGCTGCAGACTTGGATGGCAAGAGTAGTTGTCTTAGCCTTGCTATGCTATTCTTCACTGTCTATCCAAGCTTGCTAGTATTTACAAAAATAGTGGGCCTGTTGCTTAAGGTGGCGTAAAGCAAGGAACCAAGTGTGGCGTACTATTCCGCAGCGCATTCAAGGGTCAGGGTTAGCAGAGGGAACAAAGAAGACTAGCTAGCTCTTTTGTCAAACCAAAGCTAAAATCGATGGCGGGAAGGGGCTCCCTTGCTTCTTCATGTTGCTGGGGAAACAGCAGGTTTCTCATGCCACAGCCGCGTCGGTTGCTGTATATGCTATTTTCTCTTCGTTATGCTTTCTTTTTTCTTTTCTTGGATGAACCGTACATTAAAGCACAATCAAACCCTCACATCATTGCACTAATATTTTCTTTCATTCATGCTTATCATTGTGTGCTGTTGCTTGGTCCGCGCTAAGCAGTTCTTCCCTATATAAGAATCGATAAACGGCGGAACGTACGCTACAATTGCGTTGCACTAGTCTACAATAGTCCTTGAGAAGCACCGTCCCTTCTCCGTCTGTCAGTGTCAGGACGTGACTCTTATTCTGCCAAAATTTATGCGTCATATATAAGCCTTTGAGCTTGCTCCCCGTTTCAATCTATCGTTATTCATCATGCCTATCCGAGTGGTCGCGCGTATACGACCAATTCTCGAGTCTGACACCGACTCTGATGTGGTGGTGCACCCTGTCGCTGCAGATGATAACGGCATTGCAAAGTCGATCAAGGTTTACTCTCCCAGAGATGAGAGCGAGGAACTTGAGTTTGCGCTTGATGGCGTATATAGCCACCAAGTCTCCCAAGAGGTCTTCTTCAACTCGGAAGGTAATTGAACTCAAACAACTCCTCTCTTCCACCCAGCCTCGTATCTTCTGCTCCTCCTCTTCCCGATTCCACCATTGGCCGCGTAGATGAACTAATGAAAAGCCTTGTTTTATTTTTGCAGCGCATGCCGATGCCAAACATCTCTTTCAGGGGAAGGATGTTACGTATATTGCATACGGGTCTTCAGGAACGGGTAAAACTCATACGATACGAGGTGGACTGAAGCTAGAGGATAGAGGGTTGATCCCAAGGCTAATGAGCAACATCTACCGCCGCTCCAAAAAGGTT
This sequence comes from Ceratocystis destructans, assembly GCA_038407095.1. Lineage (NCBI taxonomy): Eukaryota > Fungi > Ascomycota > Sordariomycetes > Microascales > Ceratocystidaceae > Ceratocystis > Ceratocystis destructans. The sequence goes on from JAXASZ010000634.1 coordinate 22,155, forward strand.
GTTAAGGATTCGGGTGGTCAAAAGTCTGTTCGCATCATCTTGTCATATTTTGAAATCTACCGCGACGAGATCTACGATTTGTTAAACCCTACAGAGAACCGATCGGGCCATGGGCTCCGAATTAGCGACCACCCAAATGCGGCACATATTGTTGGACTGACGGAAAAGGAGTGTGCTTCGGTGAAGGACTTCTCCAAAATATACATTGAGGCGAACAAGAGTCGAGCAATTGCTGCTACCAAGCTCAATTGCCACAGCAGCAGAAGCCACGCTATATTGAGAATCAAGATTGTGCAATCCTTCTCCGGTGAAGAGCGCATAAGCTTTGCCTCAGCTGTGGACTTGGCGGGCTCAGAAGATAGCAGGAAGGCTGATACATCTCAGGAAGCCCTGGTTGAGGCTGCAGCAATCAACAAGAGCCTTTTTGTTTTAACGCAGTGCATCGACGCTATCTCGCGTGGCGACAAACGGGTGCCATTCCGAGAGTCGAAACTCACCCGTGTAATATGCTTGGGGCAAAAGCCCAAGACACACACGACCATGATCTTGAATCTCGCGCCAGTCCGGAGCTGTCATCTCGACTCTATAAGCAGCCTGAACATCAGCTCGAAAACAAAGCGCATTGAGGCTCGCGAAATCGAGAACGAACTTGTATTCAAACAACTCCCCCGAGCAAACTCAGGCCTCGGCGACCCTAAAAGACGCGCACTACGCCCGCTTGCAGATGTGCCCCGACTCAAAAACACCAAGCTTACAAAGCCAGCCGCCTCAAACACTGCCGCCGAGAGCAGCATTGAAGCTCCTGCACCACCTGTCAAAATGTTTACTGTTTTTAAGGACAACAAGTCGCCTGTTAAGGCCCGCCGCACCCGTACATCACTCGCGAATGTGACCAACACCACGCCCATGGTGCATCGTGTGGGCGGCCGAAGCCCAGGAAAACGCATTTTTGATACCAAATCCCCCTCAAAACACCGCCAGCCCCTGCGAGTGCGACCCATGGCAGTTGGCCGCTATGGCGGTGATGATGACGCGGAGCGCGACGATGAGCTCAAGGAGGGTATGCGATACATATCACAGACGAAACAGAAATGCCTGATGGCTACGGAAAAATGTGATGGGAAAGCGCGTGTACGACCGGCTCATGCCAGGAACCGTGTTGGTCTAGATGCGAGCAAAATTGCTGGTCCTATGAACGGGCCGGTTACTAGTGATCTTGGCAAACGAAGAAGCAGGGACGGTGACGCTACAGCGAGCCGACTGCCTGTAGCCAAAGGAACTATGGCTCCTGGAAGGCGACCGCTGGGAAATGCTGTGCGCCATGACAGGCCCTTGGGCATGAATCAGTCTTTGTCACTAGCAGTCGCATCGACCGTGGACCTAAGCAGGACGGAGATAGAAAAACCTCTACAAGCGAGGGCCGCTCTACGTGCGTGAGAATGTCGAACAATTCCTAGTGGGCGAGAGCTCGTTTCTAAACGTGTTTGAAGCACGTGTTGAAATGCATGTGAGGCGTGATCCACAATCGGATAAACTCCCACTGCGAACTCTTGATCCGTTGAGGCTTTGTTGGTTTTAGTGTTAGATGTAAGTTTTTTTCTTTTGCTTTCTTGTCTTCTTTCTTGAGACGATGGGGACAAGAACATAAATATAGCATATCATTGCCGTTTAGACTACGAACGATAGTGTTTTTGTGTATGTCTTGGATAAGCCTCTTTGTAATATACTGTGGCGAGTTGATTAGCCTCTTGATATACTGTCTTAGCCACGTCGTAGCACATTGCAATGGATCTGATTCTCCACTGCTGTAGACGAGTAAAGACACAAGAGCGCTGATATCAGTGTTTACATAGCTCAAACGTGTATATATGGTGTTTTCCGACAAATCGAGGCGAATCACGCAATGCCACGCAGGCTGAGCACAAATTAACCAAAGAAGGGATGACCTCGCTACTAGCATTGTGCTCAGAGAACCAGCAGCGAATAAGGCACCACACATTCCATTATATATATGTATATACATTTATACATATATATACATGTATGTATATAAACCAACATATCCTATCTCGTGTTCGCAAATGGCTTGTGGAGCGACTTATAGGGGTAACTAGCTCTCCTGCTAGGAGACGGATACAGAGTTCAGCCACACATACCCGTCTCCAAGACTTTTGGTTCTTTCAGCTGTCCTTGGTCCCCTTTATTTGGCGGCTTACAGAGCAAGGCTTCTCTCCTTGGCTCCCAATAATTAGGAGGGTGCACACTAAAAAAGGCTGGTGCACTCACTCAGACTCGGCCAACCCTATAGTGTATAAGTAGGTTTTAGTCTGTAACTTGGTAGAGCGTGTGTAGCTAGGTACCTCTAAAGCTTGAAAGGGGCTGGCTCGCGGTCGGGTCGTACGCAGAGCATCGAGAGGATTAATGACACATTCCTTGTATATAAGACTTCACACACAAATCCAAATGTCATCCCGTTTACGCCAGAGAGGTTCATCACAGCCACAGAGAAACCGGGAGTCATTTGATCAAAGACAACCATGGCCAGGTTTTAGGTGCAGCACAGAAGTGGGTCAATGCTCCTGAGCATTCCCTCTCATTGGCCAGTCTCCACATAGTTAAGCGCGAAGCTAGTACGTATAGAGGGTTAGGGTTTCAACCAGCCATCATCTTCTGCTTGTCTCTCCATCCTTAAACACCGTCTTGCTTCACGTTTCTTTCTCTTTCGCCATCATAATTCATGTACTGCACCTGCACCCGCTAGGCAGAGAGCCACTTGCCGACCACTGATTCAATCTGTCCCCTCCACTCTTCGCTTCTTTTCGGCAACTTTCACAGCTTGGCTGCTGATAATTATTGCTTGCTGTTCTGCCGTTGAACCCGCCCCAAGGCATTTTGCGTCTGGCATTTCTGGCTGCCATCAGCTTAATTTGAACTTGGACCTGGGCCCCTGGCCTTGTTCGTTGGTCAGCCCTTCTTCCCCATCGGTTCACTAAGATCAAGATTTTTTGGCCTTGTACCATCAATTCTGCCTTGTTTCATGTACCAAGTCGCTGTCTGGCCCCAGGTCAAGTCTCGTATACTCTATCAACCGCCCTATTTTTCCTCTTTACCAACGCTCTGCCTTTTCTCTCTCGTGCGCCCGCTGCTTGCTTCTCTCGCCGTTGATTTGTCTGCATATATCTGATTTTGTGTTGTTTCTCGATTCAATACATACATACATACACCCCCTCCCATTTTCTGCGTCATTTCTCTTGGGTTGTACCTGTTGAAACTTTGTTCAATTCTTGCCATTTCTTTCAACCCTGCGTTGATCTTCTTAAAACCGGTATTCTCTTGCGCTGGATATTTGTTTCAGTGCTGCTGTTCATTTGCTTGAAATTCCGATCAAGACTCGACATTTGCATCTGCTCCCGCAATCGACGATAACCTATCCAAGATACTATATACACCCAAATCGATCCCTCCTTCCGAATCTAGCCAGCGCCGATTTTTACTTCCGTATACATATTCTCTCTGCATCTGTGTCGTACGAAGCGCAATTACATATGATCGTGTAGATCTCGCATTCATACCCTATATATCTCGTGGCACTTTCCTTCTTAGGCCCAGGCACTGGACTGTGATACATCCCCTTCACCATGTATCAAGGAGGACAACGCCATGGGTCGGGCAATGACTCGTCCCGCGCTTATCAGGTGCCTCCACCTCCTCCTATTTCGCCTCCCAACATGAATACACAATCTTCTGGCATGAATATCCCGCCTCCGCCGCCTAGATATCCCAACGGCACACAGGCCGGAGGAATCATGATCCCACCTCCACCTTCAGGACCTCCTCCAGGCTCCAACATGAATGCGCAAAACGGCTGGGCCTCTTACATGAATCGGGGCAACACCCATGGTCCGATACAGGCGTACAACCCCAGAATGCATGCCCAGATGTCGAATTCCGGCGGGACTGGCACTATGAATTCGTCAGTGGGATCTATGGGGGGCTCTTCTCTTGCCTCAAGTGTTATGATAAACCCCGTCCCTCCACCACCCCCCTTGGCAACTAGCCCTTCACCAAAGGAGCTCGAGCTGTCGGCGACATATATTCCTAACGGCGAAACCACCTTCGGGGTTGGAATTCCTGGTCTTAGTGGGTTTGACTTTTACACAAGCAGCAACAGCTTCATGAGTCCACCTGCGCCCCCTTCAACTACTTCGACATCTAATCAAACAGATACTCTCGTCTCAGAGCGGACTTATCCTGGAGCCTCAAGTACTAGAGGTACTTCCACTATCAGCACTACGCCATCCTCGAGTGCGCTGGTGCTTCCACCTGAAATGGTTGCGTACTGGAGCATTGATCGTGTGCTGTCATGGCTCCAGGCAAATGAATTTTCGAAAGAATGGCAAGTCACTTTTGCCTCTCTCAACCTCCACGGAAGTCAGTTTTTGGAACTGGGAAGTCGGCATGTTGGGCGTGGTAACTTTGGTCTCATGCACCAGCAAGTCTACCCTCAACTGGCCGCAATCTGCCAGGACCTTGGAACGCCTTGGGATCAAAGTCGCCAGCGAGAGCAGGGAAAGCGAATGCGCCGATTGATTCGCAACATTTTGAACAAGAGATCCCTTGATAATCCCAAGTCCGCAATCCCGCCTCATACACGGAAAGAGTCGGGCTCTGTCTATGCTGGAACTGATGGTGAATCGCCCAATGTGAGTAAAATTCAGCATAAAGTCACTCGATACGACACGTTTTGTCTACCGTATCCTGTTTCAACCTTACTGTTGTCTGTTGAGATGCACATTTAACTCATAACTGCCCTTCTTGATAGACCCCTTTAAACAATCCTGGCCCTAGTTTTAGCAATCGCCAAGGGCAGTCGCGTGCGGTTCCCAAAAGTCTTGATGTTGAAACTACACGGCGACCAGCCAATGGAGATATCGTAGGAATCCCCCAAGTTGACAGTCCGGTCTCATATCCCCTCTCGGCTGGAGGCGCGGCCTCCGCATCTCCCCATAATACTGGCTTTGGACACAGAAGTCGGAAAAGCACAGACTCCATTAGCTCTAATGCTGCAATCTATGGAAGTGGCGTCCCTCCCGAAGCAGCACGATTAAATCTCAGCGACGTGCGCGCAAGCAGGAGAAATGGCCATGAAGTCAACCGCCTATCACCGTCCGAATCCGAACCTCTGTCGGCTCGTGACAATAAGAGTTTATTGAGCTTTTTTGGGAGAAAGAAAAAACAGTCGCGAGAGGACGGCGAAGAGACGGACTCTCCTACTTCTCCGGCCACTAGCCACAAGATTGGTAGCCGCACACACGGAAGCGAGCAGTCCCTGGATTTAACAAAAAGTCGGATAGGCAGCTATTCTCGCCTGTATGTGCTTATCACTAAAGACGGCTGGAACTACCGCATGTGTGACATTAGTAGCTACGACACACCTTCTGAGCTCAGGCAAGTTATCTGCAACAATCTTGGTATAGTGTCTCCAGACAACATCAAAATCTATGTCACTGAACTTGGTAAGGCTGAACACGATGAGCCTTTGGACGATGGCAAGTTGATGTCTATCAAGCGCTCCCGAGCCGACAGATTCGGGACCTTGAAATTACTTATTCGCCTTGACGGCGGTTCGTCAAATAGCAACTATCGCCTTCCGGGACTTTCAGTAGACGAAGAGCTTTATGCTGAGAACAACGGAATGAGTACCCGCTCATCAACCCTTGACTCGGAGTCTTCTGAATACCGCGACGCCATTGAACGCAAACAACGAGAATACCTGGCGATTAGACAGCAAGCAAACCGCAAGATTGACGATGGCGTGCAAATTATTGGCCGTACTGTTGATTTTGACCAGCCACGACTATCGCCGTATGATGACAAAAAGCCTGAACATGGATTTGACGATAAGAAGCCAGTCCCGGTCAGAAGTGCCCCAGCTCTGCCGACGAACCCATCTGCGACTCTCATTAAAGTCAACTCTCTCAAAAAGAAGGCAGCTCACAAAAGCCGCCCGTCCTTTAGTAATCTTGAGGATGTGCCAGAGCTCCTTGGAACTAACAACGGTATTCCCCACAAACGTGCCTTTTCTTCCCACTCTTCCTCTGCAAGCTCTGTTGTTGGGTCCATCATTACCGGCCTTGGAATGAATCTGGCTACTATGACTGGTCCTAGTGCTATCCGCCCAGGTACTAACGGTTCGCCAGCTCCAGTATCTTCTGCCTCTCGCCCTTCGTCTTCGGGATCCCGCTCCTTTCAAAACCTGGCTGCAGCCCCTGTTAAAGCCCCTGGCCCTGATCTTGACTTCATTGGTAACGATGTGTCTTTTGCTCCTGCGGCACCCACTGCTTCCGGATCTGGGGAGTACTCAGATGACGATTCGGATGACGGCTTATTTGCTGTTCCCATTGCTGGACGTAAAAAGACAGCCGCTGTTGCGAGGCAGTCTAGCGGGGATTTAGGCGGCAAAAAACCAAGTTTGCATGTTGATGTCGACGGATCATCTCGTGCTAGAAAGGGCCTCTCTGTCTCCTTCACTTCACCACCGGGCTTCGATAGCCCGAGCGATTCCATCAAGTCGTCTGAGTTGGACGAATCTACCCATGGCTCTAGCTCTCGACGCACACCAGGAACCCCCATGTCAGATTCGACGTGGGAGTCTGAAGATAGCAAACTGAACAGACGAAAGTCGTTTGTTGATAAAGGTGTATGGGCCAACCGTCCTCCAACTGACGCCCTGCTCAACAACCTAGACGACTTCTTCCCTAATCTCGATCTTGATGCGCCTCTTGTAGAGGACAGTGAGTCTAAGAATGGCGTCATGCCTTCCCCTATATCAGAAGGAGATGAGAACAGTGCTGCCTCGCTGAACTCGGCATCTGTGCCTGCATCTCCCCCGGTTTCACCCAAAACACGCGGCACCGACCGCCCCATCACCCCTACCGAGCCTCTATCCCTTGTATCAAACAAGAGTCCCAAGTACAATGACAGCGACACTCTGGGCTCGGACGAGTCGACTCTCAAGGCTAGCAACACAAACCGAAACTCCTACCAGTCCATTGCCCACCGTAGCATCAGCCGTGCCAATGGCCTTGCCCGGTTGAAGTCTATACGTCAAGTTGCCCGAGATACTCATGAGGCTCAGAAGCGATTCACGACTGTGTCTCAGGCAGCTCCCGATCGTGCCACAACGCTGCTACGCCGGAAAAGCACTAAAATGTTTAATGCCAACATTGTGCAAATCAAGCCTGAGCGTGACAGCATTTTGTTCCCTTCGATTCCACAGGACACGCCTCTCAAAAGACAGACTACTTTCCGCTGGTTCAAGGGTCAGCTTATTGGCAAGGGCTCGTTTGGGCGAGTCTACATTGGCATGAATGCAACAACTGGTGAATTCTTAGCTGTCAAGGAAGTGGACGTCAATCCTAAGGCTGCTGCTGGAGACAAGAACAAGATTCGGGAAATGGTTGCAGGCTTCGACTCGGAAATCGACACGATGCAGCACTTGGATCATGTGAATATTGTGCAGTATCTAGGCTGCGAACGCAAAGAAACGAGCATTAGCATTTTCCTGGAATACATTCCTGGCGGCAGTGTTGGCTCATGCTTGAAGAAGCATGGACGCTTTGAGGAGCCCCTTGTAAGCTCTTTGACGCGCCAGACACTTTCTGGTCTGGCGTACCTGCATCGCGAGGGCATTCTGCACCGCGACCTCAAGGCCGATAATATACTTCTTGACCTTGACGGCACGTGCAAAATCTCCGATTTTGGCATTAGCAAGAAGACGGACAACATCTACGGAAACGACAAGTCTAATTCGATGCAGGGCTCCGTTTTTTGGATGGCGCCTGAAGTTATCAAGCCTGAAGGAAAGGGATACAGCGCCAAGATTGACATTTGGTCGCTTGGATGTGTGGTTCTGGAGATGTTTGCGGGAAAGAGACCCTGGGGGAGTGAGGAAGCTGTTGGTGCCATTTATAAGCTGGCTAATGGCGAGACACCACCGATTCCTGATGACATTACGCCGAGTCCTGTGGCTCTTGCATTCATGCTTGATTGCTTCCAAGTGTAAGTTATTGTTTGTATTTTTGGCTCATGTTTTTGATTTTCCTGATCAAATGTGAGGCCAAAGACGACGAAGTTTCTAACGATTTTTTTTCATTTTCTTTATTTTTCATCCATATAGGAACCCTTTTGACCGACCGACTGCTGAAAAGCTTCTTGCTGAACACCCGTTCTGCGAGTCGGATCCGGATTTTCTTTTTGAAAATACCGAGATTTACGAAAAGATCAAGCCAGCCAAGGTGTAATGGGGGGAGTACATGGCCAGTGAGTTTTTGTTCGAGATACTATAGACTATTTCCTGCCCTGGGACGGCTTTCATTTCCGTACTGTAAGAATGATCTTGAAGATGTTACCTCAGGCTCTCTAGCTGCTGGGATGGTGTGTGATTGGCGAAATACCCAGCCTTTTTAGAGCCAACGTCGGTAAGGCAAGCCATGCTCAAGAGTCGATCGTGTAGCACCCACCAACATGTTGGTCGGAGCTTGGCACATGTTTATTGCGGGGGGGGGGGGGGGGGGAATTATTGGGGTCGCAAACCGCCGCTGGTTCTTGCCCAGGCGGAATTGCTAGGGACATCCCCCCCAGCTTCCGGGTCCTAATCGGACCTGTGTTACAGCTTCACTTTCGTGTTTGATAGCCCAGAAAAGGATGGGGCATCAGAAGTAACGAGAGGATTCGCTGGGCCAGATGTGGAGGATCTTGGGCTCTACCTTGCCGCCTTGCCATCTCATCGTCGTAATTCTGGGCCCTAATTAGTCTAGAAGCAGGAAAAACGTGTCTACATTTGTGCTTTGATCCCCATCGAGGCTATTCTAGCAATTTTACTTGGTGAATGTTCACGCTAGATGTGGATCGATTAGCTATCAACGCGTTGAAAAAACAACCAATAGACTACGCAGCGCGGTGGGAGGTTTGGAGGACATGTTATAGCTCAGGATAGCACGTACACTACGATATACGAGTTCTTGTCTCCTATGGACATGAGCAGCAGGACTTGGACGCTGCCGCTTGAGAAGTTGCAAACACGCTACGTCCCAGATAGAATGGATCATGGACCCTAGTTCAGGGGGGAGGGACACTACTGGATATAGCCCAAGAAGCGGTGCGGGATTCGCGACCCCGCTCACCCCGCGGGTAGCTTGACGGGCCCGTGCTGCACGTTGAGCGGTATGTGTTAAATAGTAGAACAAGAAAGTGAGACGAAGCGATTTAACAAGTCGTAAGAAAAGCAAACTATGAGTGCTATTGTGTACATGGGTATGTGTGCATACAAGACACGATCCTGGCTCCACGTTGGCGAATGCGGCCTTCTGGTAGTTTTTGGAAGTTGCCAAGGTTGTTGGTTGATGGTTGATGGTCGTAGGTAGTTTCCCGTAAAATCGTTCATAATTTTCGTACTTGCTCTTCAAAGACACGCCACATTAAGGGCAAATTGAGCGAGCCTTCTCTTAACAGACAAGCCACATTAAGGGCAAATTAAGCCTTCTATTAAGAGTTAAGCCACATAACGGGCAAAAGATGCCTTGAAGAGACAAGCCACATCACGGGCAAAATATGCCTTTACGTGAATTATCGTCATCAACTTCCCTCTACTTGCTGTACTTGCTGTCCGGGTCTACGTTCAATTGATCTCTTTGCCTGTCCACGTTTTTCTGTTTCTGTTTTTTCTTGGCCCCCATCCCCATTCCCCCAATGCTTATCATTTGCTGACTTGCGGAGCGGGCCAATACCTGGCCAGTTTGTTTCCCTATATCTTTCACTTCTAGTCAGGACATAGGATAGGATACATTCATTATTGTTGTTACATCGTATGCCCGCTTTGTTGTGTGGCTACTCCATATTTCCCCCTTTCTCGTTTTGAGTTGCCCACAAACCTCCTGCTCCATCCATACTTTGGCCGTTCTGGTCTTACGGAGGGTTTCTGACGCTATCTTATGCACTATCCCAGGCACAGAGTCTATTCACTCGCTTCAGACTCCAGGCATATCTTATTCTAATATCCTAGTCTCCCTGTTCAAGTCCGTGCCTGGACACCTACTTTCGCTCTTAGCTATAATTTCCTGTTCTTCAAGGCTTGGCACTTTTCGTCCCTCTCTTAAGTCGGCCACTCGACCACTCGACCACTCGACCACTCGACCTCTCGACCATCTTTTTTTTCCTTTCTTCAGTCTCCTTCCGGCCCTCTCTTTGGCTTGCCCTTAGAGTCTGTGTCCTATAATTCCTATCGATCGTCGAATAGCTGTCATGACATGTCCTTGTGTCTCTTGTAATTCCGCCTGAGAATCTGCTGAACCATTCCGCTCTATATTCCTCCCAGACTTGTCCTGGCGACACCACAAACTCGCTCATATCGTCTCTAAACACCACTGTTTCTATCCTTCTATCACCAAGCTTAGCTAGCATCGTAAGGAGGAACCACCTCCTGCCGCTTTATTATTAAAATGGTTCCCCGGCGCCGATCGCGTCTGGTACTGGTGGCCGCTGTTATTATTACTTTCTTACTATACAAGGGCAGTCAAGGCACATGGGATACTTCGTCTCCCTTTAACCAGCAGCCCAGCTTCCACCATGCCTCTACCTCCGACGATGTCGTCGCACATGACTCTAAAGTTGCCGGCCAGGAGCCATCTACAGAGGCAACCGCACACACGCCCCCCACCAGGCCTGCTAATCTCTCTACGCACCTTGATGTCGCCGAAGACAAAACAACCTCCACGGTCAACCTGGCTGCCAGCGAACCGACCACTTCCATTATCGAAACTCCCAGCACTAACAGCGCCGTTGACGACCCCACATTGAAGGATACTTCGACATCGAAGTTGGATTCTTCTACCGATTTCTCCCTTCCAGGTGATATCCATGCCCTTGAAGATGCTCCAGCTACTGGCTTCAAGAACCCTTCCAATATCGTTTCCGACATCCATGACGATGCACCGCCCGCACATGCCGAGGCTCTATCTACTACTACTACCTCCAAAATACATTGGACCAAGCCTACGGAGCATTTCCCCGTTGCGAAGGAGAGTTATATCACAATGCCCACGGAAAGCCCCAAGGCTATTCCCAAGATCCAGTTTGATTTCCCCCAAACCGAAGACCCTGCCGCCAAAGCTCTTCGGCAAAACCGCCAGCATGCAGTCTTATCGGAAATGAAACATGCTTGGTCTGGATACCGTACCTATGCTTGGATGCACGATGAATTAGCGCCCAATACGCTCGTTTACAAGGACCCATTCTGTGGCTGGGCTGCTACGTTGGTAGACTCTCTGGATACCCTTTGGATAATGGGCCTCCACGATGAGTTTGACGAAGCCGCCAAAGCTGTAAACCTTATTGACTTGGACCAAGCGCAACGAAATTCCTGTCTTCGAGACAATTATCCGCTACTTGGGTGGTCTCCTTGCAGCCTATGATGTTAGCGGTGGTGCTAATGGTGAATACCCAGTTCTTTTGGAAAAGGCCATTGAGCTAGCTGAGATCTTGATGGGCATTTTCGACACCCCGAATCGAATGCCCATTCTCTATTACCAATGGAAACCGTATATCACTTCTCAGCCACATCGTGCTACAGGGGCTGGTGTTGCAGAGCTGGGGTCAATGACCATGGAATTCACCCGTCTTGCCCAGCTCACCGGCGAACAAAAGTACTACGATGCAATTGCGCGCATCGTCAACGAGTTTGAGGGTTTGCAAGACCGGGGAACTGCCATTGATGGGCTCTTCCCTGAAAAGCTTGATACTTCTGGCTGCAACAAGACCGCCACCCGTGAGAGGAATGAGCTGGCTATTTCTACCGAAGGGGCGCCGGTTGGATTTCAGCCTAGCAGTCAAGGAGAAACTACACGCGAACTTGAAAAACGCGAGCCTCCGACTTTGGACCACCTACTCACGGAGAGAACGTTAGCTGAAGAGGAAGGCAAAAAGGATGGGGACTGGGACTGTGTGCCTCAACCTGTCACTCCTATAACATTTGGGAGACAGAGCTATGGAATCGGCGGTAGTCAAGACTCTACCTACGAGTACTTCCCAAAGGTAACAACAACAAAAGATAAAATGGCAAGACAGTCATTGTATGTTCTTGTGCTAACTTTCACTTTCATAGCAATTTCTTCTTTTGGGTGGTCTGGAGCCCAAATATGAGAAGATGCACCGTAAAGCCATGGCCGGCATTAAGAAACACCTACTATTCCGCGCCATGACTAATGACAGCAGTGATGTTCTCTTTCCCGCCAGAATCACAACAAGCCAGCATGGCCCACAGGACGCCTATGCTGACTACGAAGTTACTCACCTGTCTTGCTTTGTCGGAGGCATGTTTGGTATGGGGTCCAAAATCTTCAAGGAGCCTGAAGAACTTGAGATGGCTAAGAAGCTCACAAATGGCTGTGTTTGGGCCTACGGCTCAACTCCCTCTGGCATCATGCCGGAAGAAGCCACTGTAGTTCCCTGTGATTCGATGGATGAATGCCCTTGGAATCAGACCAAGTGGTATGAGCATCTGGATCGCAACTGGGAGTTCCGTGAGAAACAAGTTGATCTTTGGGAACAGCAAAAGGTGTTGTTCTTGCAGCAAAGAGCCTCATCCGGGGAATCAAATCTTGCCAAGAGAACTGCTCTTGGAGCCGACGGTGCCCCATTAGACCCTAATTCCCCAGGCACTGTCGTTGCCGCCGAAGAGCCAATTGGCCAAGATCAGACTGATGAGAAGGCTCTGGAAGTCGAGATGATAAACACCATCGGTCGTCGGCCCCAGGGACATGCTGAATACGTGCAAAACAGAATTGACCAAGAGGGAATTCCCCCCAGCTTTGTTACGATCAACTCCGCCAAGTACATTCTTCGGTAAGTTTCTTTTTTCTTTTCCCGGATGATTTTTATTTTTTCCCCTGAACCATAGCTAACGCGCACCAGTCCCGAGGCTATTGAATCAGTGTGGTACATGTACCGTATCACAGGTGACAAGGAGTGGATGGAGAAGGGCTGGAAGATGTGGGAAGCCGTCATCCCGCTGGTTAAAACTGAGTTTGGCCACAGTGCTTTGAACAATGTTCTAACCGGCCGTCCACAACAGATAGATGGCATGGAGAGTTTCTGGCTAGCTGAAACGCTCAAGTACTTTTATCTTTTGTTCTCAGAACCCGACGTCATCAGTCTAGACGAGTGGGTTCTCAACACCGAAGCCCACCCTTTCAAGAGGCCAACAAGCGCATTTGGCCGGGGCGAGATGGCAAAAAAGCCAAAGAAGCAGCCATGAAGGGCTAGTTAGAAGAGTCATCGTTACATTTAGTCATTTGCTTTATATAGGTAGCATTTTATGCATTATCATCTCTACAAGAATTGGATTAGTTTGCTGGAAAGCTTTCGACAATCAAGCCAACAATTGAGAGCCAAGCTTTTTAAGTCGCAACATTGCGGACATCAGAAGAATATGGAGTGCATTTTTGTATTATTCTAAGCCTAATAATAGATCCTGATGTGAGATGGAAACCAGACTGAGTGAACAAACAGTCAGAATCTCGTCCCTAATATAAAAAGAAAACCAACATTGCCGACAACCCGATGTACTTTCAACCACAAATAATACTCCCAGCCGCTTAAAAAAACAAACAGAAAAAGAGCAAAATGTGTAGGTATATATGGGGTGTAGACATGAATCCAAAGAAACGTGAGTAGAATATAATACGACACAAGCCACTCAAAGTATGTGGTGTGTTGTCGGGGTCTACTGAAAGCAAAATCAAGCAGGCGAGAATGAAAACGATCAACTAAGGGAAAACGCAGACCAGTACATTGTAGTGTATATGCCGAAAAGGACAAAGATAAGTCGATTTGGGGCGTGTTATGGCGTGAAAAGAAAGAAAAAAACAACCAGATATGAGCAAATAGAGAGGAAATAAGACCAAGAAAGCAAAGCCACGAGGAAAAACAAGAGGGAGAGAAATGAAACGCCATCCGTCATTGCAACTCGTGCGCCCAGACTTCCGAGCAACTTTCTTGGTTGGTCGTCATCATAAATTGAAAATCGGGAGAAGATGGCGCCTGCGTGTTTTTTGTTATGAAGATACATAAGAGGGAAAGGCAGGGCAAGCGGTATGTGATCTGTGGTTCGAGATATTCACGCACTCTCAACCGAAGAGAAGCATGGGGAAATAAAAAGAGGTGATAAATGCAAGGGAAGACCATAAAAAGACAAAACCAACCTCCAAAAACGCCTGCATGTAAAAAAGAGCCAACATGACGGAAAAGAAATCGAGCCGAGGGGATGACGGAAAGAAGAGGAGCAGACTTTGAGTGAGGCAAAGAAAGGTAGCCATGGGCGGCATAACGATGGAAAGATTTCCTGAGTTGCTCCCATCATGTTTACTGCCCTCAGTTTGTAATCAGTTCATGGATCAGCCCGATACTCAGAATCATGATCAGCAAGCCAATTGTCACTATGATCAATAGTGCAAAAGCAAACCAGCCCATGACCATGGCCGACGTGCCAACACCGGACTTGACAGAGCCATTTCCCATTGACTGGGTCATTACTGATGCGGCAACCGACGCGGTGTGCTGCCATAGGACAGAGACTAGGATGAATACTGAGGAGATGAAGATGATAGTCAAGGCGATCTGACTGACGGCCCGCGACGGAAATGTTTTGATTTCGCGCTCACTGCCACTTTCCGAGATGGTCCCATCTTGCCAGCCGGGAAAAGTGAGGAGCAGAAGGAAGCAGATGAAGGCAAAGATGACGGCAATGATGCTGTTAAGATGTGGTGGTTAGATTGGTTTTTTGGCCACTACGAGCGTACATTGTGCATAAAAGACGGCATATAGGTTGCTGCACTTACATCAAATAGGGAAACACAATCATGTCCTTAAACTGCGACGCAAGCCACACTAGGTTCAACGGGTCTTGATCTATGGAGATCTCTTTGGCTAGAGCAGTCGCGTTATTGCTGCACAGCCAGCTACCCCCATCAGGATTGATGCAGATTCCGAAGAAGCCAACGCGGGCTTGGAGGCGGGCGTCGCCAGCAATGTTGGCGATGGCAGTGTGGACGTTGTAGTCGACTTGGGCGGTATCAGGGTCGGCCTCATAGGATTTGTAGTAGAGGGAAATCAGGAAGATTCCTGGCATTAGCGGCGACGATGACGAGCATCCTGCTAATAGAAGGGCTATACACGCAAGGGATATATACTGGTTAGCAAAGAGCTCAGGTCCCTGGCTTCTTCCTGATGTCTCCCCTCCCTCCTTGTTCCTGAATCTACAGCTGCTGAAGTCTGGAATGCGTCGTGCGCCATGGAAAAAAAAGGCTGTGTGACTTACAAAGAAGAATGATAGAGACTGCAATAAGCAGCATAAGAACCTGGGGAATGCCAAAGTAAGGCATAAACCCTGAGAACATGAGTTAGTTTGGTGTGCGTGCGTGGGGATTTATGGAAGTAGAATCTGTTGGAGCTGGAATTGATGTTGACTCACTGTACATGGCGGTCCGTAAATCCGGCATGATGAGGACGACGGGATGATCTTAAGAATGAGGACGTTCGAGTTGAAGAAGAAAAGCAGTACCACGAGCGTGCAGAAGCGCAAGGCGACAGTTGGGAGAGATTTTCTCGTTTTGGTGGCGTTCTCGGAGTGTCCTTGCGAGCTTTGAGAGAATGCGCAAGGCGCTTAGGAGCGATACACAAAAGCGAGTGCAGGCGGCTATGGATACGCTCAGGATGTGCGGCGGGAGAGCTGAGGTAGGCTTCCGTTCTGTGAAAAAGAAAAAAATTCGAAAAAAGCACTATTTTACTTCGAGTGTGTGCGAAAATTCAGCTTCACCGACTATCGAGGGGCTGGGCAGAAGAACAAGGCAGAGGAAGAACAGCTAGCTATATGCCAGGGGTGGATGGAAAGATGGTGATAAGGCAACGGCTTCTAGAAGGAGAGGAGGTTAGAAGGCGTTCTTCAGAGACGGGTTGGCGAATATATTTAGGACGCAGAACAATGTCGAATATAAGATCAAAACGTAGAAGAGAAGCGGCCAGAAACAATGAAACAGCCAGCAAGCAGTGTTTCTCAGTGTATTGTGATTGTTGGGAGACGCCTAAGAGCATAAGACCAAAGCATCAGATGCTTACCAGATGCAATCTTGGCCTAGAGATGAAGAAACAAGACAAACAGAAGGGCGCAGCAATTGGCCTAGCAATAGCGACGAAAAGCGGCAGGGAACCAGTCGTCGGCGACGGCCTATACTGGTGATGGTGGCAGGTCCAATACGAACTTCCCGCTGTACGCAAGGCTGCAGAGAGGAATGCGGACACTGGAATGGAAACAAAGATGCTCTTCTGCGAGTTCACGATCGAACAGGCCAAAAAAGAGTTCAAGAATGCAGGACCAAACGAATGAAAAGAAAATGGCAAAAAGATGGAAAAAAAAGAGGTGGAATAAAGAAAAAGAAAGGAATGTCACAAGAATGGGAAATGCACTGCTAATTAGTCGGCAAGCCACAGCAAGACGTCCTGGCCTCCCGAGCTTCAAGCCAGCTTCGCAAGCTTCAAGCAGTGCAAGTGCACATGCGTTATTGTGCGATGGGTGCGGTGGTGCGTATGTGCTCTATGCTGGCTTGGGCGTGTTTCCAAGTGAACTTGGTCACTACAGCGACCTATATTGACATGGAGAGACTAGGACTTGGCAGCTGCGTCTATAGCTGCTTGCCATCACCACAGCAACTAAACCTTGTTGTCTTTTTGGCAGACACTAAGCCCTCATCTGGAAGCCCCGGCTTCAGGCTCAAGCTCAGGCTGGGGCTTGGGTTCCAGAAAATCGAGCGCCACAAGGCCAACTTTGACGCGTCACGTGACCTACATCAAGGGACCGACCTTGCTCTGCGGCTTAGAAATTGATATGCTAGACCTGTCTCCACTATTTGTCTGAGAGCCAGTTGTTTACTTTCGCGTGGCTTCGCCGGAACGTCTCTGCTCGGGCTGGGCTGGCCTCCCTGTCGCCCCTCTCCCTGCTTTCCTGTCCCCTGTCTCCATTGACATACATACGGTGATAGGGCCTCTTGCTATATGGCCGTGTGTGGCAGCACTGCTGGCATGGTGCTTCCTATCTGCACACCTCTTTTGTTCGGCTTTCAGGTCGTCAGCAGTATACCGTGAGACATGTGGCCGCCTCTGCACCACCCACTGTTGCATCCTCTCTCTGCCTTCTCTCTGCCTTCTGGCTTCAATACCCACTCCCATGTTTCGGCTGTAACTACAAATGGACGGTGGATTCTCACACCTAATCGGGCTGCTCCTGCTCTAGCCGCCCCCTTTACCCCCATGTGCAGGCGTATACACCACATTCTTACTCTCTCTCACTCTCTCTCCTTCTCTCCCATTGTGCTGATACTTGCTAACCGCCGCCGTTGACTTTCACTCCTGGTTTCACAGCAGGAGAAGCGCCAGACTCGCGGCCATTGTGGCGGTAGCTCTACTTGGACATGACCAATGCCGCCAGACTCGTGCATCTTTTCGCAGGCTTGGTATTACTCGAGTATTGAGTGTAGGTTGTCGCTTGTGTAAACGAGCCGGAAACTCCAGACGATCCCTCTCTCTCCCCCCCCCCCCCCCCCTCTCTCTCCTCTCTCCCTTCTCCCTTCTCCCGCTTCCCCCATTGACATGTCAATCAACGTATATGATTACGGTCTGGAAAATACTGCATGCAAAAATACGAGTGTTGGGGGCCGGCCTCTGAATGTAGAACACGGCGAAAATCTAGGACGCTTGCTCTCTTTGTAGACCACTACTCTCCCCCCCCTCCAAGTAGCCATTATATTTGCGTCCCTCTGGATGTTAACTTCAAACCCTAAGAGGCCAGAAAAAGTCACACGCACTGTCTTCTGCACTATTCGCACTGTCCTTCTGGAGCCAATGAGCTGGCTTTGGTGGCCTAGCTGAACCCCAGAGAAGGATAGGCTGAAGGATAGGCTGGTCCCCCCCCCCTAACAGACTTACCAAGTACTTTGTGAACATGGGACTCAAAAGGCCAGGCACATTTATTCTAAAATCATCAACCGACAGCCTACCCGCCTTGCGCCCACTACACAAGCACTGTTTGCTGTCTTGTTGTCTTCTTTTCTATTCATTGCTTTCCCTTATTTTCTGTACTTCATATACTGTCTAATTACTAGCTCACATCATGTCCGCCGCGCAGCTTCTCAATCCCAAGGCTGAGTCCCGGGTATGTTGCAATTTTCCTTGCATCCAAGCTTGCTTGATCATAAGAATAGGCTAGCCTTGCACAAAACCCCCCCCCCTCCAATAGCCCCTCCAAAACCCCCTTTACAGCCTTAAAAAAGTCGTGATTGCTAACTTGGCGATGTGAATAGAGACGGGGTGAAGCTCTCCAGGTCAATATCAGTGCTGGTGAAGGTCTGCAGGGTGTTTTGAAGACCAACCTTGGCCCTATGGGCACCATCAAGATGTAGAGCTCCTTTTTCTTTTTTCTTTTCTTTCGCCCTGTTCATTTTGCTAACCAAAAAAAAAAATGCAGGCTTGTCGACGGAGCTGGCCAGGTACGCAGCCAGTGGAAACACCAACCAACCCGCCAGCCCAATCTAGTGAATGAGACGCCATTTCCAATGAACCGCCTCTATCACTATCATTTGGAGCTCGAACTCGGACCCCGCTAATACCATATCTTCTCATGTAGATTAAACTGACCAAGGATGGAAACGTCCTGCTCCGTGAGATGCAAATCAAGAACCCCACCGCTGTCATGATTGCGCGTGCTGCTACTGCTCAGGATGATATCTGCGGTGACGGCACCACCTCCGTGGTCCTCTTGGTTGGCGAGCTTCTGAAGCAGGCCCAGCGTTACATCTCTGAAGGTCTACACCCTCGTATTCTTACTGACGGCTTTGAAATCGCCAAGATGGAGGCTCTCAAGGTACACACGCATTCTTTTTCTTTCCCTTCCCCTCCTGCCCCTCTTCTCCCCTCTAGATTCAACATGCAAAAGGGGCTGCCCCATCACAAATATCCAATCGCCATGGTCCTAATGAGACTCCGTTACTGACATGGTATTTATAACTCCGTAAAAGTTCTTGGACGACTTCAAGCTCCCCCGCGAGCCCTCGCGCGAGCTGCTCCTTAATGTCGCCCGCACATCGCTGGCTACCAAGCTGAACTCGACTCTTGCCGCCGCCTTGACTACTGATATTGTCGATGCTGTCCTCTCCATCTACCAAGCACCCTCCAAGCCCGATCTACACATGATTGAGATTATGAAGATGCAGCACCGGACAGCTGCCGACACCAAGCTCATTCGTGGTCTGGCCCTGGACCACGGAGCCCGCCACCCTGATATGCCTAAGCGTCTGGAAAATGCCTACATCTTGACTCTGAACGTTTCTTTGGAATACGAAAAGACTGAGATCAACTCCGGGTTCTTCTACTCAAGTGCCGAGCAGCGTGATAAGCTGGTCGAGAGTGAGCGCCGTTTTGTTGATGCCAAGCTGAAACGTATCGTGGATCTGAAGAAGGAGGTTTGCGGAAACGATCCCAAGAAGAGCTTTGTTATCATCAATCAAAAGGGCATCGATCCTTTGTCTCTGGACGTCCTGGCCAAAAACGGCATTCTCGCTCTCCGGAGAGCCAAGCGAAGAAACATGGAGAGATTACAGCTGGTCTGCGGTGGCACCGCCCAGAACAGCGTGGATGATTTGTCTCCTGATGTTCTTGGCTGGGCTGGACTAGTTTACGAGCAGACTCTGGGCGAGGAAAAGTACACTTTCCTTGAGGATGTCAAGGACCCCAAGTCTGTCACTCTGATGATCAAGGGCCCCAATGCCCACACCATTGCCCAGATCACCGATGCCGTGCGTGATGGTCTTCGCAGTGTATACAACGTGATCGTCGACGGCTCCGTCGTTCCTGGTGCCGGTGCTTTCCAACTGGCCTGTGCTTCGCACCTGAAGAGTGATGCCTTTTACAAGACTGTTAAGGGACGCGCAAAGTGGGGCGTTGATGCTTTTGCCGATGCTCTGCTTATTATTCCCAAGACTCTCGCTGCTAACGCTGGTCATGATATCCAGGATTCCCGTAAGTTTGCCTGTTACCCAGCGCGCCTTTCGCTAGTAATTCGATGCTAACATATTTCTCTCATAGTTGCCAAGCTCCGTGATGAACACGACGAAGGCAATGCTGCGGGTCTTGACCTAGCTACTGGTGAAGCTATGGACCCTACTCTTGAGGGCGTCTTTGATTCATTCCGTGTCCTACGTAACAGCATTGCGTCTTCCACCAGCATTGCATCCAATCTTCTCCTATGTGACGAGATGCTAAAGGCTCGACAGATGGGCAGACAAGGTGGTCCAGGTCCCGGCATGGATGGCCCGGAGCAGTAGGAAACGATGTATGAATAAACAAAATGGCTACTTTCTTCTATTGTCCTGTCCGTTTTATTGCTGTTTGCCGGTTTTTTTTTTGTGGCCATTAAATCTATAGACTAAAAATGAGGCAATTGGGTCGGGTATACTAAAAGATAAAAAAAGTCTAATGATCTCATGGCGAATTGATTGCTATTGCGACCGTATCTAAAGTGAGGCCTTCAGCAAGTCCAAACAAAAACAAAACGAAGCTACTGATAAGATAAGCCCCGCGCTGGTTCAAAAAATTTCGAGCCCCTCCAAAAAAGAAAATAATAACGACGGTATTACGTTTCCAACCAACGCCAGGCACCACAGAACAACTATTTCAAAGGGAAAAAAAGCCCCCAGCACATGATGAAGGACTACGACAGCGACTCGGATATTGGCAGCCAGGACTTCACAGAAACGAATGTCCTGCTAGGCTATGCCCAAAAAGAGCTTGGTGACGATGTGATTTCACACCTGGGCGGCACGCCTGTAGGTGCTTTCGAAAACCAACTACACCTTCAAACTGCCAGGGTTAGTTAGCTAACCCTCGAAAACCTTCTAGGAATGGATAGACCCCTCAACCCCCCCTTCTGCCACGCTTGCGCGCTGTAAAGTGTGCAACGATATGATGGCGTTGCTTTTGCAACTAGATGCACATCTCCCAGACCGCTTTCCTGGCCACGACCGGCGACTGTTTGTCTTTGCCTGCCGCAAGACCAAGTGCCGCCGCCAAACAGGCAGCATACGGGCTTTGCGCAGCGTGCGCATTTCCCGGGACGCCCCGGTCGTGATAGCCCCAGGCGGTAAGAAGAAGGACATTGAGGAGAAGAAGCCTATCGAGACGAACAAAATAGTTACAAGCACTGGTCTGGGTGAGTCGCTGTTTGGTGCCAAGAGCCTTGGTAACCCGGCTGCTGGAAACCCTTTCGGTGGTGGTAACCCGTTTGCCAAGCCTGCTGCTGCCACTGCTCCTACTCCCAAGACCGGAGAAGAGAAAGAAACACCGTCTATTGCAAAGTCTGCAGACGCTCTACCTGCTACGTTTTCGGAAAAGCTCTCCATCAACAACCCGCTGGCTAACAAGCCCAAGGCCGTGCCTACGCCTCCTGAGCCATGGCCCACTACACTGGCCAAGGCGTATCCGGTGCTTTATATGGATGCCGAGTACGAGACTCTTGATCCTGAGCCCGAAATGAAGCTGCCTGCACACGCAACCATCGAGAAGATGGAAGTTGAAGATGCCAGTGCTAGCAGCTCAAGTGGTGGCAACAAGGAGGATGCCAATGCTTTTGAATCCTCCATGGATGCTACGTTCCAGCGCTTCGCAGACCGTATGGCGCAGAACCCTGATCAAATTATCCGCTACGAATACGCTGGCGTACCACTACTATATTCGGACTCGGATGCTGTCGGCAAGATGCTGGCTGTGACTGGAGGCATCAAGGGTAAGGGCATGCCACGCTGCCAGAACTGTGGCGCTGGACGGACTTTTGAGGTTCAGATTACGCCACACGCCATCACAGAGTTGGAGGCAGATGACATGAATCTGGACGGCATGGATTGGGGAACTATTATTGTTGGTGTGTGTGAGATGGATTGTCAGGAGTCGTTGGTAGAAGCTGAGAAGGTGGGCTACTTGGAGGAATGGGCGGGTGTGCAGTGGGAGGAGCTGAATCAAGAATAGCAGTCGGAGATGAGCGCAGAGGATACTAGAGAGATGGGTGGGTTGGGAGGTGAAGTGCAGAAAGAAAAAAATAAATAAAAAGCATTGCACCATATTCAATTTGATTGTCGTGTCCATGCGGTAGATACGAATTACTTTTGTACATATGCCAGATCCAAGTGTGACAACGTCTGTGTCTAGTTAAGCCCATGAAACCATAGGGCGCATACTGATGATGTTGGAATCTTGGACATCATTCATTCGGTGGTATAGTTCATGTAGTGCAGCGTTTTGTGAATGTTTTTGTTCTCTTTGTGTTTTTGTTCATTACTTTTTTTGTTCATCAAAAACAAAAGTCCGTTTGCGTTGGTTAGCCCTTAAAAAGAAAGAAAGAAAAAGAAGAAAAGCGCCAAAATCTTTTACACCAACATAGAGTCTTTCCAAGAGCGCTGGACGACCTTGGAGAACATCTCAATATTCACATCCTCACGGATGTCGGATTTCTTGGCCTCGTTCTCGGCATTAGGGGGAATGGTAACGGTAGTGCCATCAACAGTGAAGCCGAACTCAGTGATAAAGGCCTTAGTCTTCTCCTCATCTAGACCTAGCCACGATGTTAGATGAGACAGGTCAATCTCACGGAAAGCCTGAGAGACCAGAGTGCAAATGCGTTCACGGATGGAGGACTCGAAGCCAGTGATATCAGCAATGAGATCAGCGCACAGATCATCACCATCTAGAGTGGCCCAAAAGCGGGCGTACTGCGCACTCTCCAGCTGGTTGTTAAGATCGCGCAGCTTGGTCAGAGCCTCATGAAGCTCGCCAGTAGCAGCAGAGCCAGGGTTGATCAGGTGCACAGCAAGAGCAAACTGGGCAGACGGGAACTGGGACATGGCCTTGACGAGAATGTTGGTGATCACCTCGTCCTTCATGCGGTCGGGGTTGAGCTGGTACCTTTTGGTAGAGGCGGACGCGCGTAAGGACAGCGGTAATTGGGGTTAGCAAGGTCTGGTTCTGTTCAAGATTGCGGGAAAGGGTTGAAACAGTGTTGGTTCGGCGTATCAGATTAACTAGAAATTGACTTCAGATGCGCGAGAGCTTGACGGCTTAAGCACAGCTCAGGTAATAGGAAACGTGGTTGACACAAAAACATCATGTAGGCGCCTGGATGCAGTGAACGAGACAAAAAAAAGCAAAGGGCAGGTAGGTAGGTAGACAGGGCAAGGCCGGGCTTGGAACCAGGAAGGCACTCACAGTTTCAGCAGCGTCCGGTTGGCATTGCAGTCAGTGAAGCGCTGCTCACACTGCTCGGCAAGGTAGCTCTCTAGAGGGACAACGGCGACCGGATTGTACCGCTCCAGGCCGTTGATAATGTTGTTGATTTGTTCGGGCCGCTCTGCAGGATTCTCGCCAATCATGATGGGCAGTGTGTGTGAATGGATAACAAAGTAAAAAGACAAGGGAAAAGGATAACAATATCAAGGCTCTAAAGCAGCCAATGTGTTGATTATGGCGGCGGTGGTGGTGGGCTGGGAGTGGAGGGCTTTGGTGGCTTTCAATAGCTGGAGGGGTGGTGATGGTTGGATGGCGGGGTGTGTGGTGTTGAGAGCCCCTTCAATTTTTCTTGCTGTATTCAAAGCCTGCCAAATTTCTTCCATGGCCTGGTCTGGCTCACAGCCTTTGACTTTCCCTAGAGGCCCGCTTTTCACCAAGTATATAGTGGGGTTTGTGTGGAAAGCCACTAAAAGGGGCTTGTGCTAATCGATAAGACGTCCACGTGACTGCGCGTTGAATGAACGAGAGAGCTGACTGTCGATGACGTAGAGCGTCCTGTTGAGCAAGCTTGAGAGTGAAACAGCCTGGATTTGTATGATTGCGTTATACGATGGCCAGTCCTTCTAAGAAACGAAAGCTGAACTCGGGCTCATCAGAGTATGGCCTCGAGTACTTCTTTGCAAAGCAACAGCGTACCAAAGACGCTGGAACAGCCCCCAAGGCCGACGTGAATGGAACCAGCCATCATTGTGAGAGTTCATCTACATTGGTGTCAGATGAAGAGTTGGCCCGTAGGCTTCAAGCGGAATTCGATCTTGAAGCCCAAGTCCAGTCCAACCAAACAGACTCTCGCAACACCGCTACGATAGACGCTACTGAAACATCGGATCCAGTGAACACGGAGTTTTTAGTCAACGAATCTGTTCCAACAGCCGTGGCTAGGGACAGTACATTTACGAATACTCTTGCGCTCCAGTCTACCTCAACCGCTGACGACAAGCTGTCAGAGTCTTTGCCTCTTGACCAAAGTCCATTTGTATTTGAGCCCTGTCAGTATTTGCCGGCGTTAAAAGATCAATGGAAGTCCCAAAATGGAAATGCTTCATATGCTGTTTTGATTAGATGCTTTGTTCTTATCAACAGTACAGCCAGTCGTATCAAGATTGTTGACACACTTGTAAATTGCCTACGACTTTTGATCGAGGGTGATCCTACAAGCTTGCTTCCAGCCGTAAGTCGAGTTTCCATAAGGGTTCATTTTGTATATTGACAGAGTATAATGCAGGTCTGGCTAGCCACAAACGCTATCTCATCCCCTTATGAATCGATGGAGCTAGGCCTCGGTAGCTCAGCGATCAGCAAAGCTCTCAAGAAGGTCTGTGGATTGGATAATAGAGCATTAAAGGCCTTATTCAATAGACATGGAGATGCTGGGGATGTAGCCTTTGAGGCCAAGAAAAAACAAACATTTACTCTTCGCAAGCGAGAGCCATTGACAATTCAGCATGTTTATTCGTCTTTAGTGAAGATTGCCCAGGCGAAAGGGCAGGGGAGTGGTGAAATTAAACAGTCTATAGTTAACCGGCTGCTTCAGAATGCTCGCGGAGGAGAAGAAAGTCGATATCTGGTCCGCACTCTTTGCCAACATGTGGGTATTTAGTCACCCCACTTCCAAGTTCTGGCTGGTTCATCGTCTAACATTGCACATAACAGTTACGTATTGGTGCAGTCAAAGCAACAATGCTCATTGCACTCTCCAGGGCCTTTGCAATATCTAGGCCATTGGATAGAGAATTTCCAATCACGGGCACAGAAAGCTTGTTAAAGTTGAAAAAAGAAGAGTTGGCCGCGTTCTGGACGAGGGGAGAGCAGCTCGTCAAGGGCTGCTTTGCACGAAGGCCCAACTATGCAGATATCATCCCTGCCCTGCTAGAGGTGGGTATTAGTGATGAACTTGCCCTAAGATGTGGCCTATCGCTTCACACCCCATTAAGGCCAATGCTTGCAGGTATTACACGGGATCTCTCGGAAATGTTGAACAACCTTCAAGGCCGAGACTTCACATGCGAGTTCAAGTACGATGGCCAAAGAGCCCAGATACACTGCGACGAGCAAGGCAAAATCTCCCTATTCTCAAGGCATCTAGAGCTTATGACCGACAAGTATCCAGACTTGGTCGCCTTGATCCATAAGATCCGCGGCGAAGGGGTGAGCAGCTTTATCATAGAGGGTGAGGTGGTAGCCGTTGATCCGGAGTCTGGAAATCTTATGAACTTCCAAACTCTATCAGGCCGAGCTCGCAAGGAGGTCGATATTGGAAGCGTCAAGATACAAATCTGCCTTTTTGCCTTTGATATAATGTATCTTAACGGCCGCTCCTTGCTGGACCGTCAGCTGCGCGATCGGAGGGATCTACTGCGGTCTTCTTTTATAGAAATTCCCGGCCAGTTCACGTGGGCTAAAAGCATTGACGCTACATCGCAGGATTCCGAAGCTGTACTTGACTTTTACCAGTCGGCAATCAGCAGCAAGTGCGAGGGAATCATGGTCAAAATACTAGACAATGCAATCAGCAGCAAAGGTTTAGATGACCCACATGGTTGTTCTTCGACTGAAAGTAGTGCGGCAGGGGCTTTAAATAAGAGAAGAGGCAAGAATGGTGAATGTGAGGTTACCACAAAACCTGGAGGCTATAGGAAGACTCTGCTCGCGACCTACGAACCGGATAAGCGACTTGAGTCCTGGCTGAAAGTCAAGAAAGACTACAACGCCAGCTTTGATACCTTGGATCTCATCCCAGTAGCTGCATGGCATGGCTCGGGCAGAAAGGCAAAATGGTGGTCTCCAATCCTAATGGCTGTTCGAAATGAGGATACTGGCTCTTTAGAAGCTGTTTGCAAATGTATGTCTGGATTCACAGATGTCTTTTACAAGGCCAACCGGGCCTTTTATACCGATGGCACTGGCGAGAGCGAGGCACAGAATACGAGGGAAAGCCAGCCAGCATTTGTCGAGTATACTGGGCCAAGTCCTGATATATGGTTTGAGCCACAAGAGGTCTGGGAAATGGGATTCGCTGATATTACGCTTAGTCCTACCTACTCCGCTGCTATAGAGCTGGTGAATCATGGAAGGGGGTTGAGCTTGCGATTTCCGCGGTTTATCAAGAAGCGAGAAGACAAAAGCATAGAGGAGGCAAGCACGAACGAATTTTTGGCTGAGCTATACCGCAAACAGGAGGCTGCTGGGCCAAAGCCGACTCTACAGGCAATTGGCGAGGGCGTAGAAGAAGACTGATACAGTAGTATTAATTGTTGGTGATGAAGAACCTTTTTATAGCTACCAGTCTTATAGCTATCAGAATGATGGAAAGCGAAACCCCGCTGCCAACCCCTGCTTAGTCTGACTCCTTTAGTGACGATTGCTACCGTGGAGTATTCATCTTCTGCGCTACTAGGCTGAAGACCGCCACAGAGCCGAGAAAAAGAACTGCATTGTAGAACTGAAAATAAGTTAGAAAAGAGACAGACGCGGTGCTTGTGCCTGCAGACTAATAATACGCACGGTTTTGCGAGAGATGGTTCGCTCTTCATCTTCACTGCGTGCCTCAATGAAGAGTCGTCTGAGGTTGGGCAGACTAGGCTTGACGGTTTGAAGTCAGCATGGTGGACCGGGAAGAATAACTACAAGAGAACCATTGACTCACCATATCGGAACTCAGTTCCTTTTATTTTGGGCTGCGATATTCCATTGAATCGACACATATTAATGCAATCTCTACAGCCTTCTCGACTTGTTACTGCATAGTGGGGTCACGTGACCGAAACGCATTACTAGCAAGGAAGCTCAGGCCAGAAGCCAGCAAGACAAGTTTGGGTCTAGGCTTGTGAGAGCTTAATTATTTGGCTTGGACCACCGCCGACTCCCAATCCCACCCCTTGGACGTCACGGCTTCGAACTCGAAACCCCTCTAACGTACATTATCAGTAAATCAATCTTTCTTTCCTTTTTTTTTCTCTGGTTTCAACCGCAATCTGCCGCTACTACGTCTTTCGCCTCTGGATAACTTCCACTTATTTTCGGCCTTCCCGACAAGACAGCCAGCCTTCAAGGCCTAGCCTAGCCACCACTCTCGTCCTATCACCAACAGAGTCTGCCTTATCCTAAACGATAGACTCCCCGTGTCAATCGTCAACGCAATTCCTAGCTAGTTGCAACAATGGCGGTAAATCGCATTCAGAAGGCCTTTGCTCCGCCGCGCAAGGGTGAAACCTTTGAGCTTCGGGCTGGCCTGGTCTCGCAGTATGCTTGGGAGCGCAAAGAGTCAATCCAGAAGACCATTATGGCTATGACTCTTGGCAAAGATGTGTCGGCACTGTTTCCGGATGTGCTAAAGAACATTGCTACTGGAGATCTGGACCAGAAGAAGCTGGTGTATCTCTATTTGATGTACGTTAGTGGAATCAAGTAGCGATACCTCAGTGCTGTACTAACTCTCTCCTTTTTTTTTCTATCTACAGGAACTACGCTAAGTCACATCCCGATCTCTGCATTCTCGCCGTCAATACTTTTGTTCAAGACTCCGAAGATCCCAATCCACTCATTAGGGCGCTTGCTATACGAACAATGGGCTGCATCCGTGTCGACAAAATGGTGGACTATATGGAAGAGCCTTTGCGCAAAACATTGCGAGATGAATCGCCATATGTTCGGAAGACCGCTGCGATCTGCGTGGCCAAGCTATTTGACCTCAACCCGACCATGTGCATCGAAAATGGATTCCTCGACATGCTCAAGGAGCTCATCAGTGACCCCAACCCCATGGTGGTTGCCAACTCTGTGCAGGCCCTATCCGAGATCTCTGAGACCTCCCCCGAGACCAGAGCCCTGGTCGTGACATCGCCTATGCTCAAAAAGCTACTTCTTGCTTTGAACGAGTGTACCGAGTGGGGACGAGTCACCATCCTGTCAACCCTGGCCGACTATCCCCCGTCTGATGTCAAAGAGTCGGAGCACATCTGCGAGCGTGTTGCGCCGCAATTTCAACACGCCAACCCGTCTGTTGTCCTCGCTGCTGTTAAGGCTGTCTTCATCCATATGCGCATTATTAGCCCTGAGTTGGTAAAGCAGTATCTGAAGAAGATGGCCCCCCCTCTAGGTAACCCCCTCCCCTCCACTACACTCCCCACGCACCTCCTCTCCTCTTCCCTCTCATCCACTCCACCT
>JAXASZ010000900.1:0-50123 GCA_038407095.1 Ceratocystis destructans
CCCCCCCCCCCCCCCCCCCGAGCGCTGGTGAAAGAAAAAAAGAAATACACATACCAAGTGGCACAAGCAACAAAAAGAACAACACCAACGAGCCACAAGGAACCTGACTGTCAGAGCTTGCATGCATAGCACAGAGCGTACTGCGCGCAAGTCCGTCCCTTTGAGCCTCTTCTTTCCCCTCTCATTCTGTATCTGTACCAGCTTTTGTGTGTCCTGCCCCGCCTCATCAAATGCCATGTCGTGTCGTCCATTCACTTACACCAGCGGCACCTTCACCTGTACAAGTTACCTCACAGGACCGTGTCAGATCCTCTTGGGAACCCTTCTATGGCCATTTCTGTGACGGCTACTAGCAACCCAGCTAGCGAAGAACGGGTCGGTTAGCTTCCATACCATGTGATTGGACAGCCGCTCCCAAGGGCGTCTTGTGTATTCGGCGCTTAGCGCAAGGTGTCAATTTGCAGGCAGTTTCAACTCTTGCACAGGACGCAACGCATTTTCGATCCTGCTGGGTGTCTTGCTTTTTGATGAGCAGAATGGAAGACGAGCGAATCGGGATCGGCAAAGCTTTTTTGTTGATTGGGTAGAGGAGAGACGGCTCACACCTCCATGTCTCCCCCCCACTGCTTGTCTGGCCGGTCTGGTTCTTGCTGCCTTGCAGAGTCGGTTGGGTGATTGTGTCTGCAACAATACTAGGTAATAGGGTACATTTATTTGCCTTTGTTCCACGTGTACCCCTGTTCTGTGCTTGCTCTGTGCTTGCTCTGTCTTGCTCTGCACTACACTGCACTGCACTGACTGCACTGCACGGACGGACTGAGAAAAAGAACACCCAGAAGGAAGCAATAGTGACCCAAAATCCTTGGGAGAGGTGACTTTTGCCAGCCAATCAAGCTAGCAAGCTTGCTGCGCATGTTGGTGTGTTCCTTTTTCCTCCTTTTATTGCTTTTCCTAACCAAACAAGGCTTGAAAGGAGCCAGCACCGTATCCCGAGAACCAGCAAGTGGCAACTAGGCCCCTCACAGGAGGGAGAATGCCTGCCTGGGGTCTATAAGTTGTCATGTCATCAATAAGACGAGTCCCAACTTCGACCAGTCGTTTTTGCTGGTATCTTGAGAACCAAGAAATACGAAAGAATGAAGCTTGAGCCTTGCTAGCTTCCAAGGGGAATCGCGGACAGCCAATCAATTTGGATCTGCTGGCAAAACAGAAGAGAAAGGAGGAAGAAACCCCAAGACAAAACATGGAATGTGGAACATAAGTATGGTAAAACCACGATGAATTCACAGGCCTGTCGGTTCTTTGCCCCCGTCGACCACAACTTGCCGGATTTTGCTTTGCCATGTTCACATGCGAAAGCAGGCGAAAGTGCCCGCCGGTTGGTTGGTGCTTTCGACTTGGTGAGCAATCGTAGTTTCGTCATCGTTGTCACTGTCGCCTCGCCGTCGTTGTCACTGTCGCTGTCACTGTCGCTGTCACTGTCGCTGTCACTGTCGCGGTCACTGTCGCCTCGCCATCGCCGTCTCCATCACGAGCAAGATTTCCTCTGCTCCAGAAATACAAGCCGCCGTTCTTACCGCCACAATTTTCAAGCGGCTTTGTACATGTAGTGTGTCTCAAGACCAGATATCTCGGCGCTCAATCAAAGACCAGCCTCCCTCTAGAGGTGCTTGCCCAACGTTCTCCCCATTAGGGTTTGAATCTCCGCAGGCAGTCCTATCCACGTCCTGTGATTACGTAACTACACACAGGCTCCTGCTGCTGAGTCATCCCGCCTATCGATAGCCACCACCCCACTTTATTTTCCAGCTTGTCGCAAAGACCGTTAGCATTTTTTTACCATGTACCTCGAACCACGGCTTTTCCCAACTAGCCCACCCGAATCACCGTCTCTCGACAGAAGCCATCTACCCCCTCCCTCTTCTCCTCCCCTCCTCCCCCTCTCCCGTTACTCCAATCACCCTTTCGCATAGCGCAATGGGCAAGCGCCAATCTCGCGACCGTGAGGCCGACACCCTGTTCCAGGATGGGCCAATGTCGATTCGCAAGAAGCAAAAGGTTGTTCATGAGGTCCCCACCTCAGAGCCAATCACTAGCAGTCGCCAGATGCGCATGCTTCTGAATTTCGATCCGGATGCCCGCAAAACTCGCCATGGCTTGCAGTCTTTCAAGCTTTTTCTCGATAGTCTAAACCAAGCAGTCGACGGCGATGTCGATGTCCCCAAAAACCGCGAGATGCTTGCGTTGTACTTGGAATCCACGCAGCCCTCCCCCGATGACAACAATGCCGTTTACTTGCAAGGCCTTTTCGAAACTTGGGCTAATGCCGTGCAAACACACAACGACGGGCTGCTGTCTAGCGTTGCCGTGGTCCTGTCTCTGTTGTTGCAGGTCATTTCGTCTGACTTGAGTCTGGTTCGACATGGCATGGGCATATGCGAAGCCCTGCTGCAGGACCGCCATCTCAAGCTTATTGCCCGGAATCTCTCGTCAGACCCTTCCAAGGGGTTCGTCATTTCTCCAACCTTGCGTCTGCTCCGCGAAGTTGTTAGTCTGGACGGTGGCGTTTTCGCTCGGAGGGTTTTCAGGTGCCGTCAGTACACACTGGCTGAATTCGTCCGCAACCTGGAAGTCAAACACAACACTGAGGGCGTCGAGGATGCTACCAAGGCCTCAGTACGCACGAATTCCATAAAGTTGCTCACAACCTTCCTCAGATACCTGCCTGCAGATGACAGAAGGGAGCTCGTCTTGACACGGGGTCTCATGTCGCATCTGACCTTTTTGCTCAAGGACGACTCGCCCTCTGTTTTGTCTGACTTGATCGAGAGCTTCACCAAATACTTTCTCACTGATTCCAAAATCCCCTCACACTCCAAATCCCTCGCCTTCTCCGCCAAGATTCTCGCCCGTTTTCTCAACCTATACCACTACAGCCACGACGCAAACGAACCCGTCACGATCGCGCACAAAATCCACCGCTTCCTCATGCTTGCCTGCACATCCAAAGACACCGGTATCATGCTTAGCTCGTCCGGCTTCTACCCCGAGGGCCTAGACTCCACCGCTGTCGATTCTACCCGTGGCTGCTCTAGCATCATGGGTGTGGAGAGTCTGTCATGGATGGATCGCTACAAAACCGAAAGTCCTGTTGTCAACACTTCCCTGCTTGAGTTCATTCTCAAGCTTCGGCCCTGGGCTAACCTCAAGCACAGCGAGCTTTTGGTAGGCTGCTTCAGTGCCTGTCCCGAGCTCGTCGCTGCCTACTTCCAAAAACAAATCGCCTTCACATTCGACCCCAAGCTGTCCATGACCTGGATTGGATATGCCGCGTTTTTATTCAACACCATCCAACTCCCTATCCCCGAAGACTTTGGTAGCCCAGCCCGCTTCTCTGCCAATATCCCGCCACCGTCCTCCGTTGTTCTTGACAGCATTCTCCCTCCCGCTCTTAACCAAAAGGTCTTGACCCGCTGTCTCGACCCTAAAAGCCCTCTTGTTTCTTTCTTTGCCACTCGACTGCTTGTTGTTGCCATGCAAAAACTAGGGGAAGCCCTCAAGCTGCACCAGGAAGCATCAGAGTCTCCCATCTGGCGCCATGCTCAGCGAAAGCTTCTCGATGATTTCTGCCATCGCATTCCTGATATGAAGGAGGCCATCCGCTCTTACAAAGCCATCCCCATCGATAGCGTGCTGCACAGAGCCACGGCTAGCCATCTTCTCTCGCTTTACTACAAGCAAACCCCCCAAATTGCTCTTGCAGCCAACTTTGATGCCTCTCCCCTGCTCATCAGCACCCTTAACCATCTTGAGACACAATTCGAGAATGCCGGGGACAAGGCCGTGCTTCTAATCGAACTTGAGAATTTGCTTGAAATAGCCAGCTACTCGCCTGGCATGCGATGGTTCGCCAAGACCGAGGGCCTTTCCATGTCCCCGTTCACCGCCCTTTTGCAGCTCGCGTGTAACACATCGCACGCTTTCCATTCTTCGAGACTGGAAGATGCTATTTCATTGATTGCCTCTGAACACCAGGTGGTTTCCAAGTCCTCTGGGCTAAAGCCACTAATCGAGGCTGTCAGACAGTCGGAAGATATTTCAGAGGAGGGATGGCTGGTCCTTGACAATTGCATACAAAGAGCAGCGGCCTCTCCCCTGAAGTACATTGACCTTCTGCAAGAGTTCAGTGAAGATCACAGCGGCGGGAGCGAGCCCTCAAGGCTAAGTCTTGTGCTTGTCACCCTCTCCGAACAAGTGCCACATGTCTGCAAGACTGTAGACGACGATGTTCTTGCTTCCTTGGCAGATCTGATATCAAAATATGCATCCCTGTTAGTCCTCTATGGCGAATCAGTCTGTCCTATCACTGCCCTTTGCGTCAAAATTAAGGAGCATCTTCCCTGGCTCCAGCTTCCCGAAGCTCGCAAAGGTGCTGGGGGGGCAAAGGAGCCAGACTCTTTTGAATCCAAACCTGCGGATGTTGGCCCATCCAAAGTCAATGGCCCGCCCGGGCCAGACTATGCTACTGCGCTGGAAAGCATATGCGCCGATGTGGCGGACGCCGACCTTGACAACTCTGCCCTAACACGCTGGGCTACCAAGAATCCCGAGGATCTGATTGACGATGGCTATGCTGTTTCGGTATTCAAGCTGCTACAGTCCGAGCACACGAGCATCCGCCGCGAGGCACTGGTCAATCTACGCAAGATGGCAGTCAAGATCAAGGAATCATCCCATCCCGAAAAGGAGCAGGTCTGGCTTCTTATTTCAGAGCTGGTTGAGTCCTGCCACAATACGGTGGCTAGCAGTCCTGCGCCCTCACAGTTTGTGGCGTTCGCCTGCCATTCCTTGGGCATCATCAGTAGCCCTCTCCATGCGCTGTATCCGAAAATCAACCGCTTCCTCACCAAGGGGCCGGTCTGGGCACCCACGAAACTGCCTCTCATCCACGATATTCTGCATGGCGAGCCATCGGAAGATGACAAACTGTATATCGAGCTTAGCTGGCTGTTTTCGTATCTTGCGGACTGTCTACAAGCCAAGGAGGACCTGGCAGTCTTCTACCGCAACAATTGGATGGAGAAGATACTATGTGCCGGTTGCAATCCCAATTTGCGCGCGACTCTGCGCGGGAAAGTGCACCGGATCATCTACAAAATCACATGCCTGGAGGGCGGCAGCACAATGCTCGTGACTCGCTTTGGCATTGTGAGTTGGCTAAAGACGCAGAAGGCCCAGGCCACCCAGCCATCGGAGGCGTGTGTCTACCAAGCGCTGACCCAACGCATATGGGAGACATGCGACAAGAAGCACGTTGAGGAATGGAGCGGGGAGAGCATGTCACGGGCGGTGGAGAACTAATATGGCCAGGGGCGGGAGCATGAGTATATGAGACGAATAAAGGCAGTCTGGAAGATTGCAGCAAGCATAGCATAGAGACAAGAAGAAACAAGAAGCAACGCAGTCGCAGTGGATAAGATAGATGGGAAAATAGTATATACGAGACAGCGAAAAATAGACAGGGGTTTCGGTAGTCTGCGCCCTCGTGAGGAGGCCCCAACACAGGGACGGGAGGACATCGGATACAATGCTTGCTGTATCAGAAGAGAAGAGAAACATACAAGATGTCAGGATGTTCCATTTTTAGGGTTGGCCTTCCTTGGCAGACCCAAGCCCAGTCACGTGATCGGAACGACGGCACGCACAGCACAGGCACCACACAAGGCTAGATGCAATGTGATATTTTCTGCGCCCATCGAATGGTATTGCAATGAATATATGAAGGGCTAGGACGGACGGAGGATATTGTGCGCAGGCACTGGTGTGTTTTAAGTCTCAGCCTCGCTAAAATAGGCGCCCGACGCAGCGGATAGGGTCGGGTTGCAAGTCGCAAGCGGGAGAGAAGCGGAGACGAAAATATGAAAAGGGACTGGTTGTCTTTTAGCCCACAGTAGCAGTAGCGTAGCCGTGTGCGCAACACATCACGTGCATCTTGTATCGTGTATGTGTATCGTCCATCGTCACTACGTACAGATACAGCAATAGCAGGTGCCCACGAGCGTATGACGAGCGTCCTGTGCTGCACTATCGCCAGAAATCAGTATTTGCCGACTGCCCTGCCCTGCCCTGCCCTGCCTTCGAACAAAACACCTCCTGTACTATAGCCAGCCAGTCAGTCGGCTATAGAGACACAGAGCTAACCCTGTTGCACAAGTGGCCCAGACGGACGGGGCTTGCTTCTAAGCCCTCTCTGCTCCCTGCCCTGGCGACAAGACAAGACAAGAGCCAGCCTTTTAATTCGGAGCTGAAACTCTTTGGGGGGTGATCTCGCACGATTCTATTTTATTGTCGCTATTCTCTGGACCTAGCTCGCCAGCATCCACAATCCATCCATCCACTCTTCCTTCTCCCATCCCACCAACTGTCCACCCACCCATCCACCCATCCACCCAACTGTCCACCCAGCTGTCCACCCAACTGTCCACCCAACTGTCCACCTAACTGGCACCACCCAACTGGCACCACACAACTTCGGCCGCTCTGTTTCGCTTTTTTCCCTCTTCTCCATCTCCCATCTCATCCATCCCATCCATCCCAACCCGCTACAACTTTGTCCAGCGACAATTTTATGGCACTATTCTTTCCATCTTCTTTGTTTCCTTTTCTCCCTATCTCCTGCTGATTCTCGCAAAAAAGCCCTGCCTCGTCTAATCGTTCCCAAACCATCGTCCTATCTATCGTCTGCCTTGCTGCCGTCCCGGAGGGAAGAAGCAACAAGGCAAATTGCGCTTGTTCCCTGGACCGCTATACGCTGCTTCAAATCCATCCATCAACAGTCGGAAAGACAAAAACATCACCCTTTCGTTTGCTCCTCCGTTGGTCTCATCTACTACATCCAGTCAGCCCAGCGTTTGAACCGAACCCTCCCTGCCTGTCTGCCTGCCTCGTTGCAACTTTGCTTAGCTAGCCTGCTCGTCTAGCCTGCTCACTGCTCCAGGACTTCCCTCGAGCTTGTCTGCTGCCCGCCCGCCCGCCGTCCTCATCCTCTTCGTTGCCAAATCCTGTAATGTGCCGCTGGCCGCTGGCGTTGATACATCCGTCTCTATTCATCACCCAAAGCCTGGCCCCATCATGGCTATTAGATACGAACACAGCTTGCTACTCTTCCTAAGGGACTCCCCCTTGTGCGTCAAGCCGAAATCGCTGCCGCCAGAGGACAGTTGGATCGGGTATGTTGTATCTCAGCCCAGGCCCTCCTTGGCCTTGCTTTTCGCTCCCATTTGCCATGCCATCCGCTCCCCGTTCCCCGCTCCCCGCTCCGCTCCCTCTCTCTACCCTAGCTAACAGGCCATCGCCGTCGCCCATTCAACGCCAGTTCTAGACAAGATCGTAGACAGCCCATCAAGACACCTACTCATCAACCCAAACCCGACTCTTCTCTTTTCAATCCCATCCGTCGTCCCAACGCCGACCGCAGCACCCTCGCCCGACACAATGGTACGTCTTATGTCTGTCTGCTTCACCAAAGAGTCCAATCGTGTGCCCCCTCTTTTACCCACCCTTACTTCTCCACCCCGGCCCTGGGCGTGCGTGCCCTACCTGGCTAGCTTTCTCGCCGTCTCTTCTCGCTTACTGATGCAATGCCGCTGTTCCCTTTAGATTCTGATGACCCAATTGGCCATTTCCGCTCCACATTTGCCTCTTCAACCCCAAGATCAAGCAAGTTCTCCGAGTCCGATAAACAGAAAGACGGTGACTCTACCGAACGCTTCACTCACCACCGCAACAACACGGACACAGACTCCCGTGATTCTCGCGGTTTCCGCCGCCGTGATGACCAGGATTCCGAGGGCTGGAGTACGGTCCGCCCTCGCAAGAGTTTTGGTGCCGAGGGCGCCGAGCGTTTTACCGGCCGCATGGGTGGTACCGATCGATACAACGACCGTCGAACCCGTGACTCGGACCGTGATGCCAACATCTCCAGTCGTGAAGACGACGGCGATGGACGTAGTCACAACGCAAACGGGCCACATAACGCTAGGTCGAAAGATGGCACATGGTTTAGAAGCAATGGCAGCGCCGAAACCTCCACTGGCCGCACTAGCGAGCGTCTTGACAAGGTGAAGACGGCAAAGAGCTGGAGAGATCGTGACGAGGCCATCGACGACTCCTCCCACTCAAACAGCAACAGCAACAGCAACAGCAACCATCGCAATTTCGAGCGTCGGTGGAACCGCAGCGAGCAATCACAACGCCACGAGCGTAATCCAGAGTGGATGGACGAGCCTGCTGGTGAAGAGACAAAAACCCACAATGCTGAAGATTTCCGCAAGTTCATGGAAGAACTTAAAAGCCGCGAAAACAAGACATCCGCCAAGCAATCTGAAGATTATGGTGATGGTTCTGGCGATAATGACAACGACCACATTACGTTCGGCTCTCATGAATCCGGACCTTCTACTCGTGACCACGTGCCACCAAAGAAGATCGACCTGGGACCCGACAAATTCTTTGCCTCGTTTGCGAGTGGCAGCAATACTGAAAAGGGAACACCCACTGGAGAACCTAGCGAGGCTGCTGCCGCCGGCAAGGGTGCTGGCAAGTCGCGGTTCATGTCCCTCTTTAATGCCGGCGCCTCCCACGAAGAAGGCTTGCAGCCCGAAAGATACCAACACGGGCCTCTTTCCGCCCCTATTCCTGGCCATGTCCCTATTCCGGGACTTGGCGGCATGCTTCCTGGTATTCCAGCCGCCCAGGACAACACCGGCTCTTCGCAATCAAATGACCAAGCTGCATTCCAGCAACTGCTCTCCAAGTTGAAGATCTCCCAGCCAACTCCAACTGCCACTACTCCCGGCTTCCAACCTCCCTCACAACCCCATTCACAGCCCCAACAGCCTCGTGTGGGCATGCCTTTGCCTGCTTCGCATCCTCGGAACGACTCCGAGCCTGGTCTTGCATCTGGTCCTGGTCCCGGTCCTGGTCCCGCACAGCTTCCCGTTTCCGGTCCCCCCTCTGATATTTTTCATCAGTACAGCCGTGAACCTCCTATGCCGCCCCATTCTGTTCATGGATCAATGACTCCCCAACCAATAATGAACCCAATCCCGCCTCCTATGCAACTGCTACAGTCTATTGTTGGTAACCGCCAGCAGCAGAGTGCGCAAGGCAACCGTTCCGACGCTAGTGGCCCTAGTTCAAACAGCAACACTGAATTCTTGATGAACCTGATGCGCAAGCAGCCAGAAGCTCCTATCGATCCTAGAATGCCGCACGGTCAACCGCCGCAGCAGCCGCAGCCGCAACCGCAGCAGCCACCGCAACCGCAACCGCAGCAGCAGCAGCAGCAGCAGCAGCAGCAATCGCAACCGCAACCGCAACCGCAACCGCAACCACAGCAGCCACAGCCACAGCCACAGCAGCAGCAACAGCCTTTACAGCCTCACCACATCCCCCCCCCTCAACAACAGTCAGCTCCACCTATGATGCAGCAGCAACCGCCTAAACCAATGCACATGCCCGCTCCTCTCCCTGGACTTAACGAGAGGGAGGATTTTGCTATGCAACACCAGCGAATGCAGAGCAATGCAGTGCCCCAACAGCAGGGTCGTGGAATACCCCCTATTCCACGCGGCATGAGACCCCCTGGCTTTATTGATGATTTTCATCATGAAAGTGCCGACCCGCGCCAACCTCAAATCTCCCAGGGCAATCAAATGATCCAGCGTGGTCCTCCTAATGTTGATCCTATGGTTGGTGGCCCTGGACCCAACCCTAACCAGTGGATTGCTGGTGGCCCCCCGCTTCCAAACCAGCAACGCCCCATGATGCCTCCTCCCGGTCTTGCTGCTGGAGGCCCGCCTAATATCAATCGCAGCGCTCCTCCTCCTGGCATGTTCCCCGCCAACTTTCCTATGTCCGGATTTCCGCCTGAAGGCATCCCACCTCCCGCTGGTATTCCTGTCATGCCCCCACGCAACATGATGCCGCCTCCCGGTATATATGGAGGAAACGCGCCTCCGCCTATGAACTTTTTTGCCCCTCCTGGTATGAATTTCCAAGGTCCTCCTGTCCCAGATGTCCCTGGCCACTATGTTCCTGGTCCTGGCGGTCCTTATGATGCTCGCGGCGTACCTCTTGGAGGTCCGCAGCGTGGTGCATACTCGCGACAGTAACTAGTAACAGCTATGCTAAGTAAAGGGAAGCGCGAGCATTACAATACTCGCTATAAATTTCAAGGCACTTTACCCTTTTCGAAATGGTATAATTCTAGCTAGATAGATGTGTTTATTTGTAGGCAAACAAACTGCTTGTCTATATAAGGGAGGAGGAGGAGAAGGAGGAGGAGGGGCTTACTTAGCCTTTCAATATATTTCCAACTGAGGAGGTCCTGGCATATTTGGCACCTCATGCTATACCTGTTCTCGATGTACACACACACACACATACACACATACATACATACATACATACACGGCATTTATTCACAAACGACGTGCACGTACGTATTGTGTTTGTGTGTAGTCATTTTTGTTCTTCTTCTACCGAGAATGGTGCATGTCAACAAAGCACCCGGACGGGCGGACGGACAGGAATAGATGTGAGATGTGTTGGCAGAAGAAAGTAAGGAGCAAGAAATATCAAATCAACGTAATATATTATCCGTCGTCCCGTCATCACAACTTCCCCCCTCCCCCCCAGGGAAACTCTACCACCGTTCTACATACGTACTTTCCCTGTGTCTCATACGAACAAGAAAGGAATAAAAAAGGAAAAGAACGGATTGGCTGTTTCGCTACTTTTTGAAAAAGTGACGCTTCTTCTTCTCCTTGTCCTTTTTATCTTTATCCTTCTTCTTGTCATCGGGAGACTGTGGCTGCGAGTGCGAGTGCGAGTGCGAGTGTGAATGAGAGACGTTTGACATTGCCGATGCCGACGAAGGATGGGCCTGGTGCATTGGTCGTTGCGGCACGCCGCCAGCCGGTGCGCCAAGCTTCATCTGCGACATGGCTGCCGTGGGCGGCGCAACGGGTGGCCGCAGGGGTGCGCCTCCCTGTCCATGGGACATGGGCATTCTTTGGCCTCCACCAGGAGGAGCACCCCCAGAAGAAGAACCGCCGCCAGGAAGGCCGCCGCCTGTTGGTCCATATCCTGCATGTCCACCCCCTTGGCCATTGGGCTTGGGTGGGGGAGGCTGCGGCCGATGGTTTTCAAACAAATGAGCGGGGGGTTTCTGCCTTGGACGCATCATAGGGATATCAAGTGTCTTGGGCGGCCTGCTAAGGTCAGAAACCTGCCGCACAAAAAGAGACGGAGTTTGCATATGGCTAGCAATCAAGTAGACATCCTTGTTCTGTTCGTTGGCAATCTCATAGCAGCATCTGCTTTCACTGTACGTAGCGCCACCAGCCATATAAACAAAGTTGCGCTGGCGATTCTCAGGCTGGCGACGGCCGGAAGCAGCCCAATTTCCACGAGCCGCACGAAGAGAGCCAGACTGGGCAGCTATTAGATCTTCGTTGGGATTTTGAGGCGGGATGACATAGGGGAAGACATCTTGGCGGAGCGTGCCTTTGGTGAGTTCCTCCAGGACATATTTCAATACAGGCTTAAACCTTGAAAGCGTGTACTCTTCGTCGACAGGCTGAGAAGTGTCTGGTTGGAAAAGAGGCTCTGGAAGAGGCCTAGGGTCTTTCAGATCGCGCGTAGCCAAAGCCCCAAGTCCATTGAGGTTGAATATCAGGTCGCGGTCCTGAAGAGGCAGCTGGGAATGGGCCAATAGCCGATTGATATCCTCCGTAATAATGCCATCTCTGAATAGGATATACATGATGACGAGGCGCAGACGGTCGGCGTGAGGCACAGCCTCGTCATCTAAAAGACGAACAACCTGCTCCAAAACACCCTTGGGCTTCCGAAGATCCTCGTCTAAGCCAGTAGCCAATGTTTGCTCTACAGCAGCAACATCCGGCAACTTACGCTGCTGGAAAAGAGCCATGCACTGCTCAGCAATGTTGATGTGCAGAGAATAGGCCTCTTTGGTTTCTTGGAACTGGGGAAGCCCGGCCATCATGTCCTTGATCGTGTTCAGAGAAGTTTTACTTTCGTCGGGGTTTACAAAGTTGTGATTGGCCGACATGAACTTCTGGAGTTCAGACATCAGCCTGCCGATTGTATCTTTCATATGGCGGTGCCGATTCTCAGTCCAGACCTTGTCCTTTTCTTGAAGCTCCATGACTTTCCTTTCTTCCTCAGGGGTGCCTTGGTTGATGAGAACCGAATATGTAACTTTATCGCCTTCTTCGATTGGCAAGAGGTCGTGTGCCATGGCCTGGTAGGTGAATTCATGGACTATCGGAGCCATGAGGTCCATCGATCGATCGACGATAAGGAGCGTTCCCTGGGGACGGGAAGTTTTGGGCGGGAAGTCGGGAAACCGACGAGAGTAGTTGTCGAATTCTTCTTGGACGAACCGGGCCAGATGGGTGCATAAAACCGAGGCTTCGTGGCGTGGGGATGGCGGCATGTAGTATCGGACCTTGGGAGCCTCGCCCATTGTGATGCAGACACTTGCGATCTTTTGGGCAAGCACACGCATGTGAGGGGCCACGAACTCGTTGCAGCCGTTGTGGAATAGCAAAGGAAAGCTCCAAGGATCTTTGAAGACGACGAGGTGTGATTCGCGGGGCTGGAAGTCAATCATGAGCACCTCGAAGCCGCGAACCATGCGCGCAGCAGGAGATTTGTGGATACGTTCTTCATCTTTGGGTAGCAGACGGCCAGTCCACAGAAGGTATGCGGACCGGTACCTACGGGTTTCGAGATCAGCGAGGAGACAGTCGACGGTGAAGGATGTATTGGAGAGAAAGTAGATGGCATCCATGTCAGGGTTGGGTTCCCGACGGTCTTCGAGAACCTCGATATCTAGAGGGGAAAAAACGGCACAGAAGGGTTAGGTCTGCATTGAAAAGGAGCGCCGCTTTGAGGAGGAGAGATGGCGTACTCATGATGTTCTTGTTGAGGATATCATCGTCGGGAATAACGCTCAGCGTCTGGCGGGAAGTATTGTCGCAAATGAGGACTTTCCACTACGCACAGTCAGTCGGTCAGTCGGTCGGTCGGTCGGTCGGTCGGAATATCAGCCACCACACTATACTCCTGAGCAGGGCGACGAATCTGGACAAGGGGCAGCACTTACATCTCCTCGGGTCACCCGCTCTATGGCGCTCAGCATCACTTTGACGGAGAGAACGAGACAAGTTAGATATAGGGAGTCAACAGATTGTGACTAAAGCTTGGCTTACCTTGCCGATGCTCTTCAATGACGGAAGACGACATGGCGGCAGGATATGGGCGTAGAGCTTGCAAGCGATAGGGGGAGAAGTGGCGGGGCTGGAAAAGAGCAGATGAATCGGCGGGCTGTCAACATTGATGATGTCAGTATTTAAAGAGCTTCCAAGATGTGTAGGTGTGGGTGGGTGGGTGGGCGGACAGGATAGGGAAGGGTACGACAAGGAACATGAAGACGACGAGCCCTTACCTATGGCAGCTGGAGATCAAGTTAATGGGAAAGGGAGACTGGGCCGGATGAATCAAGACAGAGCCACGGCGTGCGGTTTGCTGTTCGTGAGGTCACAAGCATGAGGGGGACAGTATCAGGAAGAGGAGCAGAGCAGAGCAGAGCAGAGCAGCAGCAGCAGCAGTAGCAGCAGTAGCAGCAGTAGCAGCAGTAGCAGCAGTAGCAGTAGAATCAGTAGTAGCAGCAGTATCAGCAGTATCAGCAGTATCAGCAGTATCAGCAGCAGCAGCAGCAGCAGCAACAGCAACAGTGAAGACAACAGCAAAAGGATACACTTCCGCTGTAGCAGAGCCAGGCTAAAACAAATCAGAATCTAGAATTCCAGGGGCTGGCTGGAGCTTGAGCGCTCTGAGGAGGCCTAGGCTTCAGGTCTGCCGCAAGTATTTTGGTGGGGTTTCAGGCCCCATTATTTAGGCTTGTAAGGACAGGCAGGCCTGTATTCACCGCCTGAAGAGCCGCGCTAAGCGCCTTTGGCGACCGTCAATGACGTGAAGGTGGTGGGGAGGGCGGCTTGCCCGTTGCCAGCCTTGCGCTGTGACGACTTTTAATCATTACATGCTACCGTGAGATAAGTATCGCAAGACGTCATCATTGTAGAAAAACTCTTCATGCAACCTTCTTGCAGTTTCCTGCTCCTTTCGCCTCGCCCTAT
The DNA here is from genome assembly GCA_038407095.1 of Ceratocystis destructans. Lineage (NCBI taxonomy): Eukaryota > Fungi > Ascomycota > Sordariomycetes > Microascales > Ceratocystidaceae > Ceratocystis > Ceratocystis destructans. The sequence continues at coordinate 14,232 of JAXASZ010000900.1, forward strand.
GTCTTTGTTTTGCAGTCGACACATGCGGTTTTGCCTTGGAAACGCCCGTGCCCGTGCCCGTGCCCGTACCCGTACCCGTACCCGCGCTCACACTACTGTCCTTATATCCAATGCCCAAATTGCCCTCCTTTACTTTCGTCTTGATAGGGTGCTGTATGCCTTGCTCGGCGACGCCCAGCCCATGGCGTGAATCTGGGTCCCACCCGCAGGACTCGAGATAGCTCAGGCCCATTCGAGATCTGTCCAGCGCCGAGGGGGGATGAGAGTGTGGGAGCGATAGTTGATGCGCAACCGAGGCTTCATGTTCAATCCATCTATTGTGTCCCTGGGATGTATCGACCGTGGTTTTGCAGACATTGCACATGGTCACGTCGGATGCAGACGCCTCTGTCGCCAACGCCAGCCGGGGGCTTTGTAGCTCCTTTTCTAAGTCGGGGGCCCTTTCTGATGCGGAGCCGGCGCCAGCCACAAGTTGCAGATACAAATCAGAGACATGGCTATCAGCGGTCTTTGTGGATGGGAGGTTGTCTGGCAAGTCGTCTGGGAGACTGGCCTTGACAAAGGCTACCTTCTGGCGTCGGATCCCAGAAGAGAAGGGCGTCTTTAAATGAAGAGGAATGTCGTCTAGCTCTAGCTCGAGCCCATGTTTAGGGCAGTCTGTTGGACTCATTTCCTGTGAACCGGCAAGAAATGTAGAGGGGGCATGGCAGAGGCAGAGTCTTAACGTTTGCTTGAGCATGAAGCTGTGAAGGCGGTTTCTCCAGGGCTCTAGGGAGGTTACAACGTACAAAGGGGAAAGGAGGATGAAGGACGGAGGAAAAAAAAAAGAAAAAAAAAAAAAAAAAAAAAAAAGCTGCTGACTAACCAACCACAGAGCCACCATCATTCATTGCTTTTCTGCTCCCTACTAACTTGCCAGCAAACGTCTCTTGTGTCTTCGCTGTCATTCTTCAATTCTTCAGACAACACCCTCTCTCAAACTGCTCATCACAACATGCTCGCATCGCACATGCTGCTTTAATCCATAGCCCACTACTACACCATCCCCTCAATCAGCCTCCTCCCCCTCCTCCTCCTCCTCCTCCTCCTCCTCCTCCCACTCGCCCAACAACCACGATGCCCATCCCTTTCATCTTCCATGTCATTGAAAACGGAGTCCCGCCGTGGCTAGTCGAAAACGTCTGGTCGATAGCTAAGATCGCTGCTGCTACTGCTACCTTGGTTCTCATTCGCCTCTATGTCGCTGGAGCAAAGAATACGTCCGAGCGCGACATGCATGGCAAGGTCATCATGATGACAGGCGGCACGTCCGGCATAGGTGCACATACAGCGTATGAGCTGGCTAAACGAGGCGCCCAACTCATCCTACTCACCCAAAATTCGCTGGGAGAGTCATACGTAGCAGACTACGTCCACGATCTACGAATCCGCACCAAGAACGACCTGATATATGCCGAGAAAGTCGATCTATCCAGTCTTCACAGCGTTCGGCAGTTTGCGACACGATGGATCGACAACACCCCGCCCCGCCGCCTGGATGCCATTCTCCTATGTGGCGCGGCGCTGACACCTCCAGGAAATGCCCGCCGTATCACGGGAGATGGCCTGGAGGAGTCTTGGCAGGTCAACTTTTTGTCCAACTTCCACCTGCTCAGCATCCTTGGGCCCGCTATCAAGGTGCAGCCCTTCGATCGCGATGTGCGCATCATCTACGCCACCTGCTCCTCGTACATTTCCTCGCCTAATCTGAGTGACGGCCCTTTGATGCTGAGCAAGAAGCAATGGACGCCTGGTAGCGCCTATGCCAAAAGCAAGCTAGCCATGATGACATTTCTGTCTTCTTTCCAAAAGCATCTCGACGCACACAAACGCCCTGATGGGCTTCCTATGAACTCGCGTGTCATCATAGTGGACCCTGGCTTCTCTAGAACTCCTGGGACTAGACGTTGGCTGACGCGTGGGTCTCTTTGGGGCCTGCTGCTCTACTTGATCAGCTACGTCGTTCCTTGGCTGCTTCTCAAGAGCCCAGAGGAAGCCTCTCAGTCGATTCTCTATGCATGCATGGATCAATCCCTCGGTGCCAACATGTCCGGTGTCCCTGCCGGGAAGGTTCGGCTTGTAAAGGAATGTATGGAAGTTGACTATGCTCGCAGAGACGTTGATGACGAGGAGGCTGCCAAAAGGCTGTGGCAGGAGAGTGACAAGCTCATTGAGAAGGTTGAAAAGGAACAGGCCCTCCTGCGTGCCCGCCAGAAGAAGGAAGACGAGCAAAAGGAGAAGGAAGAAGAAGCGAAACGCAGGCTTGAAGAGATTGATGGACTTGTGCAGGCCATCAAAAAGGGCAAGAAGTCCGAAGCTCTGAAGACAAAGCAGCGCAAGAAGGGCAAGACAGTTAGCTTTATGGATGTGAACGACGATAAAAAGTGACAAGGCGTCGTCGTGTAGGTTAGGTCGACTCTGGTAGATTGCGTCTTCTTTTCTTTTCCAGGCCGGAGTTATTGGGTATCATTTGATGTTTTCTCAAGCGCATATACATGTACATAGAATAAAATAGCAGGCCTTGCATTGCGATGCATAGCCGCAACGCTGTCCGCTTGTGCGTGCTGAATACACTACATGCAATAGACGCGAGAACGAATATCGTCACGTGACGTGACGTGACGTGACGGGCGCCCTTCTTGACTAGAGCCTGGAGAGGCTAATGCCGTTGGTCCATCCCACGCATTTATTCGCCAGCCCTTGGAAGCAAGCACCGTCCCACCCCTCTCCTCTCTTTGCCTTGCCAATAAAACACACTTTCTACTGAGCATCGTGGCTGTTCAAGCTTCGCCCATGACGTCACCTCCTAGCCCGACAGAGCCTCTCCAAACGAGGCCATGGCCCCTCCGCCTGTGCAACGCCAAGCCCGCCGTCTCCTTTGATCCGGCGATTGACCACCCCATCTTTTTTACGAGACGCTTGCACCCTTCACACCTCGCGCACAATCATGCCGGCACAATTTCGCCCGCGACGCATGGCTATATATATGGCCCGTCTAAGTGGAACAAGACGGCTGGTTCTTCGAAGCTATGAGCCACCACTTGGTTTTTAATCCCGCATGCCCATGCCATGTGTAGTTTGCAACGGGAGGGCTTGGAGAGAAAAATCACGAATTGGAGAATAGTAAAGCAGAAATACAGAATATATATGTATATGCATAAGGCGACAACAGTGGCAGAAACATTTAGCAAGATTGAAAGCTTAAAGTGAACACCTCCCGGCGACTGGGAACACTGCGGGTTGGAGATATCCACGGTATACTAAAGAAACATGCAGCAAGCAATATAGCGATGCGTCTCAACGACGTCATGTTTGACCTACAATTTTCCAAAAGACGTCATCGACCTCAAAGTAGCTAGCCTCGGAGACTAAGCGTAATAAGTAAGATTATGAGGGCGACAACAGCGCCGATGGTCGCCATAAGTTTCACATTCTTCCACCACATGCCGCGCTTCAGTCCCCTGCTGCGCACTCTGAATTCTTGCGCATTTCCACCCAGTCTATCAGTTCGATCGACCAGTTGATCCATTCTTTCCCCGCGTTCCATGAGACCTTCGATGTTGCGAGTCATGATGCCGCGAACATCTTCGATGCCCTGCTTTACGGCGTTGAGTGCGTCGTCGTGGCCATTTTGCGATGTGCCAAAGTCGACCATGAGCGACTTTAGATCTGGGTTGAAGCTCGCTGCGCCATAGTTGGGCAGATCACCAAAGTTGAAGGAAGCTTCAGGGAACTTGGCGAAGAATCGATTTCGGATCTCGAGCAGGAAAGCGAACGGAATGCGGCGTCCAAGAGTCGATTCGGCAACAACAAGAAAGGTCAGCCCTCCAGCAGATGGATGAGTGGCATGTTCAGAGGGCGTTTCAGAAATATAGTGGATATGGTTTGAGCCGTGGGTGTAGGTAACCTTTTGTGAGGTTGCGTGGTCAATCTTGGGCAAGACCAAAGAGGCGAGTGAAGAAGCTGCTGAAGCTGCTGAAGTAGTTTCTTCAGCGAGAATGGTAGTTTGGTGCGCAACACAAGCGCTTTATGTTTTTGTTCGTTAGCGACCGACGATAAAGCCGAGGAACAGCGAGGTAGAGAGAGAGAGAGAGAGAGAGAGAGAGGCTGGACTTACTAAAGCAGTGGCGTTGCGTTCGAGTTTGAGGATGACATGGTAGAACAGGCGGAGAAACGATGTTGACGTGTGCAGGTGCAGGAGGAGCGACAAATAGAGGGAGGGTTGACAAAGCGGGGTGAGGGGCCGTGGAAGGTGCTGGTGACAGGAGCAAAAGAGATTTGGGCTTTGATGGATGAGGTTTGTGACGAAAAAACGAAGGAGAAAAAGAAACATGACGGCGGAGAGCTATCGACAGCAGGGGATGACAGCCGCAACCCCTATGCTTATTCCCATTAGGGTTATGCTTGCGCTCTCTGTCACGTGAAGATAAGCGTACAGGAACATCTTAGAGCTGGTAGCGTAGCACAAGGCTGTTAGCTTTTTTTTTTTTTTTTTTTTTTTTTTCTTTTTTCCCTGAATCACTCTTTCGCCATCTCTACAACGGCTTCCTTACAGCAAGGCGAATACCATGCTATCAAGAACGCTATATCGCTTACCAACACCCTCCATCGCCAGCTATGGGCAACGCCATCTCGCTTCAAAAATCGCACACTTGCAATGTGATAACCTCAGCTTACTAAGGTCGTTCTCGGCTACTTCAACACAAGAGAGACAAAAGTCAAAAAAGCATGTCCACATGCAAAAGTTCAAGCTTCATGGGACCTACAAAGTCCCGGAAGAAGAAGTCCAGCTTGCAATTGAAAGTGGCGAAGTTCCTGCCATTCGACCAAGGCCCAAATCAAAGCACCAACTGTTCCATGACGTGGTCTTGGTTATGTTTGCCCGCCTTGCTCCTGCTAATGAATCCTTTGAGGTAGTCAAGTCAAAGTACGAGTCCTTTGGCATTAAAAGCCTCGCTCAGTATATCAACGAGCGTGGTTTGTTTCGCAAGGCAATCGATCAGTCCCTTTCCTCCTCTGCGTCAGGCTACCGTGGCAAGGGAGATAACCCACTCTATTTTTCCTTGCGGCAAAAGTTTCTAAAAGAGGGCTACAAGGGCCTCCAGGTCGCTCTATCCTATGCTTTCCAAATGTTTCTATCGCGGCATCACTTTTCGGAGTCCGTGACTGCACACCAGAGCAAACTTGCAGATCTTAGGTTCCCTTGGGAGTGGTTCCCTGCAACTCGCGCTATGCAACGAACCGTTCACTTGCATGTTGGGCCAACAAACTCAGGAAAGACATACCATGCTTTGCAGGCACTTGAAAACGCCAGGTCAGGCATATACTGCGGCCCTCTTAGGCTGCTTGCCCATGAAATCTTTTCCCGGCTCGAGGCCAAGGGCAAGCCTTGTGCGCTGATGACTGGCGAGGAACAGCGCATTCCCCAAGATGTCGACGACTACTACATAAGCTGTACGGTTGAAATGGCGCCCTTGGGGAAGCCGGTCGATGTTGCGGTTATCGATGAAATCCAAATGATCTCGGATACTGATAGAGGCTCTGGCTGGACCACGGCCTTCATGGGGCTTCAGGCCAAGGAGCTGCATCTTTGTGGTGAGGAGCGCACCGTCGACATCATCAAGTCCCTCTGTGAAAGCATTGGCGACAAATGTGTCGTCCACCGATACAACCGGCTTACGCCCCTTCAAGCGGCTAGTATGCCCCTCGATAAGCAAAACAACTTTTCCGATCTCCAAAAGGGCGACTGCATTGTTGCCTTCTCAAGAATGGATCTACACAATCTAAAAAACACAATCGAAGCAGCAACCGGCAAGAGATGTGCTATCATTTACGGCAATCTCCCGCCCGAGGTGCGCGCCCTGCAGGCAGCCCAGTTCAACGACCCAGATAACGATTACGACTTTTTGGTAGCCAGCGACGCTATCGGCATGGGCTTGAACTTGGAGATCAAGCGGGTGATTTTCCACACTACAACAAAGCATGATGGCTATTCATGGAGACAGCTTACCGTGTCTGAGCTGCGTCAAATTGGTGGTCGTGCGGGTCGTTTCAAGACTGCCCGGCAGGGCATGATAAACGACGATTCGCCAGAGAACAAGGTTGGCATTGTTACAGCCTTCGAGGAGGACGATCTCAAGGTCGTGCAAAACAACCTGTGGAAAGATGCGCCTCCGATCAAAGAAGTCTATGTGTTTCCTCCAGTTTCTGTGATTGAGCAGTTTTCGCAGTACTTTCCCGTGAACACGCCTCTCGATTTTGTGCTTCTTCGCCTCAGCGAGCTTGCCTCGCTCTCTTCCCGCTTCCGCATGTACATCAAAGACGAGTTATTCAAGGTGGCCTCCATCATCCAGCCTTTCCCCATGTCCATCCATGATCGCTGCGTGCTTCTTACTGCGCCGGCATATCTCCGCGACCCGCAAATGCACAAGGTGCTTCAAGGAGTGGCCCGGTGTATTTCCGGAATGAAGAACGGCCATCTGCTGCAGATGCCCGAGATTTTGATTTCGACATTGGACATCAACCCCGACGAAGTCCCGGAGGCATCGCAGGGAGACTATCTCCGCGCGCTGGAGTCACTGCACGGGTCGGTTGTATTGTACTTGTGGGTATCATACCGCTTCCCGTCTGTTTTCACCAGCCAGAAACTGGCCTTTGAACTGCGCAGACGGGTTCAGGCACAAATCAACAAGGCACTTGAGATGATGGAGCCGAAAGACCAAGAGTTCCTGGAACGCCGGCGGATGAACCAGCGGACTCTTGCTCGTATGCGGGAGGAGGAGACGAGCAGTCTAGTGGACAAGGCGGAATTAGAGGAGGCTGAGCCAGTAGCGGTATAAGGGGCAGCAGGCAGTGTATATTTATTTACGGGGTCAAGAGGAGAGAGAAAGGGACAGGTTTGGAGTCGGGGGGGGGGGGGATTTGTACGAATAGGTGAATAAAAACGGAGGTTAAATACATGGACGGCGTTTTGTCTTTTTTTATGGGGAGAAATTTTCAGACGTTGATGGGGGGGGGGAGTTTTAGACGCTGATGGGGTGCTTTTTTAGACTTTTACGGGGTGTATATTAGTGTTTTTGGGGTGTATTTTAGACTTTTTTTATTTTCTTTTATTTCCTTTTTATTTTTATTTTCTTTTATTTTATTTTTATTTTTCTTTTATTTTCTTTTCTTTTATTTTTATTTTTCTTTTCTTTTCTTTTATTTTTCTTTTTCTTTTCTTTTCTTTTATTTTTATTTTTATTTTCTTTTCTTTTCTTTTATTTTTATTTTTCTTTTTCTTTTTCTTTTTCTTTTTCTTTTTCTTTTTCTTTTTCTTTTTCTTTTTCTTTTTCTTTTTCTTTTTCTTTTTCTTTTTCTTTTTCTTTTTCTTTTTCTTTTTCTTTTTCTATTTCTTCTTCTTCTTTCATTCCCTCTTCCCTTTTCTTCTCTACCTTGCTTTGTAGCACCCCCCCCCCATACTGCTTGAAAACAACGACAAAGACCCTATGTCGTCATCGTTCAGCCCGCCCATCGTAGTCCTAGTCGTCATGGTCTAGGTCGTTTCGTTGTTCAGGCGAGCCCTACCTAGACCTAGCCTGGTCGCAATAAACTGCATGCAACTTAAAGCTCATATCTACACCTCTGTTTTATCCAAGCCAATAATGCCAAATGCCACCAAGTCCTTCTTTTTCTTACTCTCACCTAAATCGTAAATTGCTCCCCCCCCCCCCACCACCGCCTGACTTTGTCGCCTCCTTCAAACCTTCCACCATTCAATCTTCCGCCTCCCTTGATTGAATGCAGCTCCCCGCACCCTCAACCTACAAAGCCCCCGCTTTAGTGCAGACTAAATATCAAATTAACCTGGCCAAAGGAGGCCAAGCCCAAGGCAGGCTGAGCTCCAAGAAAACAACTATTGCTTGCGCGTATTGCGTGTATTGCGTGGACCTTCCGCTCCGCTCACATTGCTGCTGTCTCTAATACTATAAAAGGCTTCCCTCCATCTTATTCAACTTCCATTCCTTCATCCATCATCCCTTACTTTCCCTCACTCTTCCATCCGCCCTTTCACTCTTCACCCCCCTTCAAACAACCACCATGACCTCAACAACTCCTAATGCGATTTCATTTGTGCCTCTAGAGGCCAACCCTGAACTCCTCACGGCTATGCTGCATCATCTTGGCATGCAAAAGTCGCTCGCTGTTCACGATGTGTGGTCGCTTACTGACGATGAAATGCTCAATTTTGTTCCCCGCCCTGCCCTGGCCCTCCTCCTGGTTTTCCCCGTTTCTGCGGCTTATGAGCAGCATCGCCAGGCCGAGGATGCCGACAAAGACCCTTATAACGAAAGCGGCGACGACCAGGTACTATGGTTTCCACAGACCATTCGCAATTCATGTGGTCTTATGGGCCTGCTCCACGCCGTAAGCAATGGGCCCGCACGTTCGCTCATCAGTGAGTCTTGCCATATTTCCCCGATCTGAGCATCCACCACAGCTGTACCGTGCCCACATCATTATAAAAAGCTAACTATTGGCTGCTAACGCCATCACCAGACCCCGACTCTATTCTAGATAGGATTCTCAAACAGGCAATCCCTCTACAAGCTCGTGAGCGTGCGTCTATTCTTGAGACTTCGAAAGACCTAGCCGTCATTCACGCAAGGGCAGCAGATGGAGGCGCAACAGCAGCCCCCGCAGCCAGTGAAGATGTTGACCTTCACTACGTCTGCTTTGTCAAGGGCAACGATGGAACTCTGTGGGAGCTCGACGGGAGACGCAAAGGCCCGTTAGAACGAGGACACTTGAGCTCCGATGAAGACGTGCTCAGCCGCACAGCTTTGGAGAATGGTCCCTTGAAGTTCCTACAAGCAGAGTCCAAGGACCTAAGATTCAGCTGCGTTATTCTCGCAGAGTGAAGACTGCTGCGTGCTGTGTCTTACCACACATTGAATCACATGCACGATATCGTTACAAGCCGGGGATGTTCATGATTTAGCTTCTTATTTCTTTTTTTTTTCTTTTTTTTCTTTTTTTCAAGGGGTGAATATCGACAACTCACGCAGAGATGGGAAATCAATGCAGAAATATAAATGTCATCTTAGTCATTAACATAATTTGTTACATGAATTCATGTACTCGCTAAACACTGCCTCATCCATGTGTTCCAAACAGAAAAGAAGAGAAAAGTATAAAATAAGAAAAGAAAAGAAAGAAAAAAATAAACATCGTCAAAGTAGCAGTACCACGAAAAGGGCAGAAAGCAGACAAAATTCCGTCGAAAAGGTCAGTAAAAAAGAAAATAGAAAACGAGGTGCTCTTACAATATTGACACCCACGAAAATAGAAATGCAAAGATAAACAATGCCTCTAGCTTCAGAGGCAGGAGTAAAAAGTCGTAATGCCATGCAAAGACACTAGGACAAAAAAGTACATGCAGTCGTGAAGGAGAGCGTAACATGAACGCAGAAGGCCAAACGGCATATACCAAGAGAGCCAAGCCAGTCGGTCAGCTGACCGTTGTCTAACAACTACATGGCAATGTATCTGCCAGTGGTCCCTCGGCTCATAGATGATAGCCCCGATAGCACACAGTATAAATGATGTGAATCAGTACGGAATATGATAATAGACTCCAACTGCCTACGGAAAGCAGCTTCAGCTATCTATCCCAATTAGCGAGCGGCGCGGCTAGGCAGTTTTATTGGGTAGGGTGGCAGAGGAGGGAATGGGTCGTGTTCGTAGTCAAAGTCCGCAAAATGTTCGAAAGCTGTTTCGGGAATTACTGGCTGATGACAGCGTGTTCTAGCCATAGTGCTGCTCCCGTGGGCGTAATGCGATGATTGGATACTTTTCAATGATGAACGCCGATGCGGACTGTCTGAAGGTATCTCCGGAATCGTCTCAAAAAGACCGGGAAGCTGGAGGCCAACGGGGCCAAAGCCATTATCCCGGAACAAAAGGTTTTCCTCAGTAGCGTAAACCTCCGACGCAATCTGATCCAAGCTCTTCTTGTCTAGCCTTGATCGTGTCGATGGACGTTCTAGGTCAATTCCATTCTCATGCACATACGTAGATCCGATCGAGGACTTTCGAGTTGAAATGCCGTGGGGCGGAATGGGCGAGTTTTTAAGGACACCAGACTGGGCCTGCTGCATATAATAGGCGCTTGTTGCATCACGCGAACTGTGTCTTGGCAAAAGTGCTGCCAGAATTCGTTGGTCAGGAGACGCTGATACTTCGATTGAGGTATTCTCGGTATAGCTCGTACGAGGACGCGGCGCAGAACCTGAGTGCAACGAGGAGCTTGTTGGTGTTGTTGATGAAACAGACCAATGTCTAGTCGCACTGGAATAAGATCGACTTGATTCCTCAAGATCAAACTCATGGCCATACGCACTACGGCCATTATTATAGCCTAAAGGAGGGCTATTTTCTATATGGCGATTTCTTCGCAGTACCTCTATATAGTGCATTATTGTGGTTAGCCCAATGAGTACAGCCCATATATCTGTTGCAGTAACTACTTACGAGGTGATGGGGCTGCGAAAGATTCAGGTAGTTCCTCTTCAAAAGAATCCCGAACATCGATACTTTGGAAGCCAGCAGTTATGCTCTCAACCAAATTTCCCGAGGCTCCTCGTGATTCAACCAAGTTATCTGGTGTTGAAGGTCGATACACAAAGTCGCGATTTTGCGACGGGATATCTGAGGGCATGGATGCATGGCCAGCATCTCGGTGTGGAAGCTTGCCTCTTAGTTTCTCAGAAACCACATAATCGTGGTGACTACCTTGGCTCCATGCCCGGACACGGCTTACCGTGGAAGGTGAAGGCGACTGAGTGCTCTGGGGGCTCATATCAAGCTGTGAAGGGTCAACTAAGTCTCTAGCCCAAGGCCTCGGGACTTTCCAGGGAGAAGACGATGGCGAAGAGGGCCTTTGAGCTGAGTGGAACGCAGTGAGACGATGTTGGCTAACGACAGAAGCAGAGTCGGAGACTGCATAGTCGGAGACTGCGCGCCTATCGCGGGAGGATATAGCAGTTGCAGGACGTAGTTTCGAAGATCCCATAGAGGTAGACCGTTTCCTCCCAGTTCTATTTTCCCGTGATGAGGAGGGTCTAATGCCAGGGCCGGGGACCACCAAGTGATTGGAGGGTCTAATGCTCGAAATAGCAAAACTGTTTCCTGCGTTGTTCCGGTCGGCAACATCTTCACCATAGTCCCGCACGCCAGTCGCTTGCACCCTCGATAGTAGATTGGAGTGCTTGATGACACTTTGTGCATCTAATATGTCGACAAATGCACGGCTAGTTCGCTGGGCAGAGCTGAATGCAGAGCTGTTGCGCTGATGGTGTTGAGAGGCAACTGGCGATGAAAGTGGGCCTGCTAGAGGCTTAACAGCGGGGTGGTTGTCAAATACGGGGCCCGCTTCATTCAACATCTTCTCATTGATAATAGGAGGCACTTTTTCGATATTGGCTATTGAAGTTGCCGAAAATCGCTTCGACTTGCGAGACATTGGCCTTGATATAGATGATGTTCTCCATAGGAACGAGGATGCTACAGGAGATGTTGCAGCCCTACTGGCAACATCAAAGCTTAGGTGTGCTGATGGAGGACTAGGCAGTGAAAGTGCCTCATCAGCCGTATCGTGTTTTTGGTGCAGGTTCAGTTTAAGACGTGGTAGTAATTGATCACCAGTCGTGTCTTTATGTGAATGCTTAATGCCATGGCCCACGCCGACGGCAGCTTTGTCATTGCTTGTCTCCTTTTCAGTGAGACCTGACCAGTACGAGTTAGCCAGTGTGATACGAAATATTGAGCTTATGCAACTTTCCGTTTCAAGGTTGGGGGATTTTGCGCCCCCTTCCCTCAACCATGACGATAATAAACCAATGCAATACAGTGTTTGTTTATCTTACCTTTGAAGTACTGCTCGGATGATATGGCTGCAGCTGAAGCCGCTGTAGGCGGCTGATCGCGTCTTAGAAATCGAAAGAACCCCATCGTCGAAGGAGGGTTTGTTCTCGATGATAAGGTTATATCGTAACAAACAACCCGGTCAAGCGATGTTGTGCGCCCAAGAAGGCACAAAGGCCGAGGTTCAAGCCAACGTGGACAGGACGCCAGACAGATGACGATTTTTTTGCGAGATAAAGAAACAAGGACAAGAGCCCGCAAGGCTTATGTTAGGTTAGTTGTGCTTCGACGTCCTAAGACCAAGCAATGCGTTGCGCAGGACTGAGTGTCCCACACACTGCAGCTATGCCAATGTTTGATTTGCACTTGACAATAATACGCAGTTGAGCTGGGCGGTAAGGATCAAAGGGATAGATAGGTAGATAGAGCAACAGACAAGCAAGCAAGAAAGAAGCAAGCAAAACAGGCCAGAATGCACAGAGGAAGGAAAGAACGGCAGCAAAGATAGAACGAAGAATAAAGAAAAGATCGCAGGGAGCGGGCGCCGTGTGAGATAAAAGGAGGGTGTTATTAATGTGAGTGAGTGTTTGCCCTGCTTGCCAATGATTAAGAGGAAAAAAAAGAAAGAGGCAGAGGCCAGGATAGCTGACGGAACCCATGTACCTCAAGTTCGAGCCAAGCACATGGAGGGAAGAAGGAGTGGAAAAAGAGAGAACGCAAGAAATGAAGAGCGAAAAAATCGAAAAATTAATGAGTGGCAGGATAAGCCATTATTTGGGGCTTTTGTTGTCTTTTTGTTTCCTTCTCTTGCCCCTGTCTAGATCTAGTCAGGGACACGATAGTAGGGGGGGGGGGGAGTCAGGCTTGGACTGACAACAAACAGTTAGACGAAACTAAAAAAAAAGCACTCAGAGTTGCTTGCTTTGTCATTTTGACCTGAAGCAGACACAGAAAGCGTACCAAACTGTTGAGTTTGTTTCCGAATCACACATTCATGTTTGGCGATATACAACCGTCATTTTCTTGTTTTGGTTGTATTTTGGTTGCGTGGGTTTAGCGAAGCAGGGCCGAATGTAAGTGCTTTTATTTGCCTGGGAAGCGCCTTTCCTTTCGCCATGCGTTAGCCCGGTACGCAGAGAGATCGCTATCGGTTGCGCCTCAAGTTTGGGGGGGGGGGGGGTATCTAAGCCAGCCAAGAAGCCAGGACAAGTATCGGGGGAGGCAAGCAATGGCCAGGCCTAAGTTTGAGATAATGCGAGGTGGCAATAGAAATTGGAGTGTTTGGCAGCAAAGCGGAAGAAGCCAAAAGAGCAGTTGATATTCATAGCATGGAACAGCCCCAAAGTGGCCAAAATAGCAGCAGCGTCCAAGAGAGAAGAGAAGGGGGAGAACTAAGACAAAGCGTCTTACTCTCAAAGGGGAGGGGAGGCCAAGACGTAGAATGAAGCTGAGCTGAGCTCAAACACCCGTCTAAACCACTCTGCTCTAATCTTCCTCAGAATCAAGGAATCTCGCCCCCGCCATTGGACCCTGAGCTAAAGAAGCCAGCCAGAAGGCGGGACTAGAGCTAGCGGGCGGGCTACTTACTAGCTGGCTATTTTTTTGCAGCAGCTAGTTTAGGGCGGTGGGTTTTTTTTCTTTTGTTCATGTGCACCCCTTTCTTTTACTCGTGCATTTGTCGTAAAGCCTAGTTGAAGGCTCATTCAAGCCGACGGACGGATGCTTAAGCAAGAGTGAATTTCATCTCCAGAGAAAGACATGGTCAAAGCAACCGGCCACGCCAACACTATTTGCGGTCTAGCTTTAGGCCCGAGGCCTAGAGTTCTATACAAGTCGAGGATAGGCGGCAATTCCAGCACCAGGCGGGGGTGCAATATTGTATTTAATTCACTCTTGCTCCAAGCCTCGTTTCGGCCGGAGTAATGGAGCTAGACAAATAGCAGTCAGTATCATTCGCCATGAGATACGCTAGATCAGGGACCATTAAGAAACGAGGGGAGTTTTTGGAAATCGAAGGAGGAACCCCGGATTGGTCGGGTGTTAGGGCCGAGGATTCATTTTTAGGGAGTGTCCGTGCAGGTAAAACAGTGACAGAGACAAAGACAAAGACAGAGACAGAGTGAGTCGGAGACAGAGACATACATAATGGCCAGGCGGAAATCATCATCACAAACACCACATACGCCTCATCTTAACGCGGGGACAAGCAATGTGTGTGGTTTTTGTGCAAGCTTCCACACTTGTGGAGAGGGCGGGAAAATTTAGGGCTTCATAATGGACGGATAAACAACGAAAGGAAGGAGCACGAAAAAACTGAAGGGAACAAAAAAGGCAACTGCCTACGTAAGTCTTTGACACCTATGGACATCGGCTTGTTCGTGAAGTGCAGCTTTGACTTTCCCTGAGGCACCTCATTTCCCGCACTTTGTCTACCGTTCTTCTATGCATTTAGTTACACATGAAACGGCTTGGTACATGTACCTGCATCTACTAAGCATGGCCTAACATTGTATCTGCACCCACTACCACACAAACTCAGCACGGCTTACGCGAGTTATCTACTACCATGCTCTCAACTCCCCTTGGTTAGGCTGGGCTGCTAACCGATGCTAGTTATCTACTAGCAGATCTAAGCTTCGACGACGACCCGCACTAAACAGGACGTTCCCCTCAGCTAATTTTAGTAAGCATGTCTCTTGCGCGAAAAGACCCCTTCGTTCGTTTTGGCAAACTCGGGCTGGAAAGAAAACAGCACCCATCACACGTATACGCAGATAAAAACAGCAACATCTGGAATCCCTCACAGTACGACGAGCGCCACTGGCCGTCGCTCGCACAGAAAAGTCCGAGAACGTCAAAGCGCGTTATACCTCGCCCGCTAAAGTTCCGTGACACTCTTCTACGTCGTCCAGTCACCTTATCTACCACCTTCTATGGATATATACCGCTATCACTATGTATGTACATGCAAGTGCTAGCTTCGAGGGAAGATAGGCATCGCCGCAAGGTAATAGATGCTTGGCTATGGCTTTCCTTGCCTTGGTACGCACGAGAAGGCCTTGTAGGCGAGGAGCTTCCTTGCTTTGTTTTTCTTCTCGAGGATTGCTATGCCTATATCTACCCTATGTGCACCTACTCAGAAGCAGCAACCCTACCAAGGCACAATCGACCAATTACGTACAAAAACTACAGTCTACGAATCGCGGTCCTTGGTCCACTCCTCGTTATGCTTGATGCCTACCATGTTCGTACGTCTCGGTAAATGTCGCCATTATTATTTTCAATGAACATCCTTTCAGTCAGCAGTTGCTATAGTATAGCTCTAGCCCTACTCCTCCTCCCCCTCCCCCCCCCCCCCTGAAGGAACCAGCCCAACAACACACAATGCAAATATAAATTCCAAACATATCAACAAGGTGACGGGTTAAGCACAGGCCTTCTCGGCCAGCCCTCTTGCCCCTGGTCTTAACATCGCCTCCCACCGCTGTCAGCTGGCCTCCCCCCAAAAGCAACCAAGCAACAATACAACAGAACAGCGCAAGCCTTGTCTCTCTTGTAGTGTGACAATCCTGTCATGCTCCACTTTTATGGCCGCTTTTAGTCGCTTGGTCCAGTTGATCGACATAAAAAGTATCATCAGGTTCAATCCTCTTATACACTGTTGCTTGCTGCTATTTCCCTTCTTTGCCTTGGCTTTCATCTCTTGAAATGCCCGTTAATCTAAGGTTGAAGGCGCTCAAACTCGTGCAATGGCTGAGAAATACACTGGTAAGGATACCATCTTGCGGTTTGCCGACATTTTCTAGATCTACATAATGAGACAAATTCTTTTCAAATCACGAATTGTCGAGTTTATTTCCGCATGTCATGCATGTGATCATCAAATCATTTTCCCAATTAGTATTGGGATAAGCGTAAATCAAGCACAGGAAGGCTTCAATTCAACTTTGACCCTCTCCCGCCCCCTTCCCCCCGCCTTCTTCCTCATCTTAACCCTCAACTAATTTTCAGCCTCTCGAGCAACGACATCCATACTCAAGCTCAAACTCCTCTCTGGCCATGTCCTTGAATACTGCTAGGGCTTCTAGAGCCGCTTGAATCTTGGCAAAACGCGCATTATCAGACTCCCCTGTAGAAACAACTTGTCCATGGACATAGACCCCAGCCACTACTCGAGGCTCAGTCAGAACCAGTGCTCCAGCGTCCAAGTTGAGCGGCTGCTCTTCGAGTTCAAATTTCCATCCCTGACATCGAAATTCAGATTGAAATTTCTTGGTCAAGAATGTGACAGGGTGCTGGCTTGCGAACGAATCGTAAAGCGCCATGTCCTCAAAGTATGGCTTGACGTGCTTCATGAAGAAATCATATACAGTCGAGTAATCATATCCCGAATCAACAAACATGGCACCTACATATGCCTCAACAATATCAGCAAGACATTTTGGGGGGTTGAGCAGCTCGTCCACCCAGTAGTTCTTCCCTATAAAACCAGACTTTGAGGATTTTGCATGCTCTTGTGCTAGAAGTCGAGCCGACTGGATTTGGTCAGAGTAATTTGCAATGCTGTTCATAATCCGGGTGTTTGTGGTCAGCAAGTATCTGTGGAACCCAAGTTCGGCTGATAGACAGCCTAGAAACCGATTTGACACCATGGCCATCTTGTGCTCTGTAAGCCACTGAGGGTCTGCCTTGGGAAATGTTTTATAGAGAAAGTCGACGATGGTCATTTCGAGAAGCGCGTCACCTAAGAACTCGAGGTTCTGATAGTGAGGAAGATCTTCCCATGGATAGGACGGATGTTTAAAAGCCGACCGGGCGAGAAGAGGGTTTTTGAATTTGTACCCAGTCATGTTACTTATCCTATTAGCAAAGTCAACCTGAGGAGTTGTTGGGGCAGCTTGAAGCCAGGACGGGACTTTATAGGCTTCCCAGTAGTGCTTGAAGCTTGTCATTCTGTGACGGTCATGATTCACCATCACGGTAACAGCCTTTACAGCCATGTCGAAGTCAGCAGCAGAGTTGGCTGGTTTCTCAGGAGACTGAGATGCAGAAACATACGCAGCGCCTATGAAGGCTTCACAGACATCCGCAATCGTCTTATTGCCAAGATGATGCGTATGTTTTGTTGTTGTCGGTTTTCCTTGCCGCAGAATTAGGCCATGAGGGTACCAACCTCTCCTATCAAACTTGACTGTGCGGATATACTCATATAATTTCATCTCGAGAGCGTTCTTGAACATGTTTTGGTTTGAGATAAGCGTCATTCTTTCGACGTGATACTCGAACTCAGTCGAGGACGGCATCAAGGTGTACAGGGAGAGTGTGGTCGCCATCTTTAGAAAGCTATCTCCAAGGAACTCCAGACGTTCGTAATCATCATTGGCAGCATTTATTTGGCCCGTCATATGAAAATGTGCATTTTCTTTAGATTTTGTAACTGCTGCTAGAGCGAGATCTGGCCGAATGGATAGTCCAAGCATATTGCTTGCATCTAGAGCAATTAAGGTGCTTTCAATGCGATGAATGATGGCCGGAAAAGTGGTAATCATGGCTACGGTAGATGGAGGAATCTGGAATATGACTGTCAGCTATACTATGTGTCGGGTAAAATGAGTTGCGGAGGAGCTTACTGCCGATATCTTCAACGGCTCCATTATCACAAAGCAAGGCGAATCTGTCTGTCGATCATTGTCGCCATCTTGGACGTCCTCCAGAAGGTTTCGCCGAAGAGACATCTGTAGTGCCTCAACAACAGGTTGGTCGTCAGACCACGTCCGCCTTGCTCGGCTAGGGCCCCATAAACTGATGCTATACTCCTTGATATTGTGAGTGACATTCTTCCAACCGCGAAACTTTGGACTGGGAACGCCATCTGGAACAAGATCTAGCGGATGGAGATCTGGTCTTACTCGACGTAAGTAAAGTTTGCGCCCTCCATCGTAGGGATCAATACAAAATTTGTCTTTGTAAAAGTCTTCAGGGGCTTCGTCGCCGATCTCAAGATAATCATTTGAAAGACAGACATCTATGATTTCCCAACTGATGATCTCGGATACTTTGAGGTCAGGGGAATATGAATCGTGTGTCAATTTTGACGGCGCAATGAAATACGGAAGATTGGCAGTTTCGAGAACAAAGTCTTTGCTGAAGACATCTCGAAATGCACGAAGGGTAAAGTACTTAAGATCTGGAATCTTGGATTTCTCAACTGTCCCTGCTAATGGACGAACTTGAGCAAAAGAGTTTCTACCATCACCAAAGAAAAGACGTATATCTAAAATAGAGGGTAGCGTCTCGTGTGAAAGCAGGACGATGGTTTTAGATTCTTCATTGAGAGCGGTTGGGTTTGAAAGAGTAATGGCAAAGCCGTGTAGGGGATCTCCCGACGGCTCATGGCTTCCAGGTGTATCCCAGGCGCGTGGCTTGGATATTATGTCATAGTCTGCTTTCTTTTTCTTAGTGATAGCCAAACGAGCATTTCGCATAACAGGGAGCGTCTTTTTGAAGACGGGTTCCAAGTATTCATCAAGGAAGTTCTGATTAATGAGCTGAATGCATATCTCAAAGGCGGCTGAGCACTTCGCAGCGGGTTTGGAAGACTGAAGTGACCCTCTATGGCTTTGAATTGGCGACGTTGATGGTAAGTTTATGTGGCAATAATACCCCTTCCCATGCTTGATAACCATATACTCAGGTTTGGAGGCTTGGCCACAGTTTCGCTGCTCTGTAGTTGCAAAGTGAGCTGCGAACCTTTCTAGAACAGTAAGGCTTTCCACCCATCCAAGCCGAGCACCTGATGACTGGATCTCATAGCTTGTGTGGGCTTGCTCTTGTGAGTATTTCTGTAATGTGGTATAGGAGTCCTCTATTATGCGATCGTCGGGAAGCTGAGCGCAGAACCTCCGGAGTATGTCGGTATTTCGAGTTGCAGAAACTACCTTGCGTACATGGTCGACATTTCCAGCTTCCATCATGGTGTAGTATAGTGAGTTCTTTTGTCTTGCCCGCCCTCTTGACTGGACGTACTGAATCATGGTTTTATACAAGTCAAACCGAATCACGGTATCACAATCGGGGATATCAAGGCCCTCCTCGGCTACAGATGTTGCAAACAAGCAGTTAAGCTTACCTTGGCGGAACTTGTGGATGGTGAGGCTCTGGTATCTGCGAGACATTCTGTTGAAGTCCGCTGACACCCCAAACTAATGAAAGGCGTTAACATATTGCTTGATCTAGTGAATAGCGTTCTAGAATTGACCCTTACCAGCACATCAGCTTTGATTCGAGGATTTTCGATCAACGGTTGTTTAACAACATCATTAAGAATCATTGCAGTGTACCTCATATCGACGAAAACGATACACTTGTGATTATCACTTTTTTGGAAGATTCGATTGAGCGTTTCCAACAGGACCAATGTCTTTGACGATAATTGGCGACTGTCCATATTTAGAGGCTCAAGTTCCAGGTTTTGGATTGCATCATTTATGGCTCGAATATGTTGGGCTTGTATTATCTGCTTATGATCATTTAGCGAATGCAGGGCTTCATTCTTCGCGATCAATCGCTGCATTTCGGTCTCGTTTATGCACAGTTTCCACAGTCTGTCAGCACACCATCGGCCGAGAGTTGATACTGCCAACTCTGAGAAGGTAAGTAGTTTGCGGAAGTCTTGGATAGGATCGACGAAGCGAGCAATAGAATTGACAAACTCAGTTCGTGAAGGAGGCTCCAAACAGTCATATTGAACCTTGATATGGTTATGATTCGGGTTACCCATATCTGTGCTCAAAGTGCCCTCCCTGACGGTAGCTATAGTGCTACATAGCAGGATTTCAAGGTCTTCGGCTGCAAGTTGGATGTCATCTTGGGTATCGACCGGCGATGCCGTCATGCCCAAGATACGTGGGCGTGTGGCCTCTGGCTCACAGAGATAATGGTCCTTGATCAAACGTGCATATGGGTGATTCTTTTTGGCGTGGTGCGCTTCATCAAGAACCAAGAGATTTATTTGAGACATCTTGACATATGTAGACGCAAGTGCCCTTTGAAGAATTGCAGCTGTGCAAACGATTATGTCGTTACTTTCAATATCAGAGGCCCATTTCTCTTTGCCTTGCGGACGATTGGTTGAGCCACCCCAGATGCGTGTTGTTGCGTAAGGAACATTATTTCTGATGACATTGAACTGTTGATGTACCAATGGGACTTTCTCAGCCTTGTTGGTGTCAATGTTAGTGTATAATGCACAACATGCATTTGTGAGCTAGGAAGTACAGCGGTTTACGTACCAGAAAAAACGACACTCGCTTTTCGAGCCCCAGCTCACGTCGTTCTAGCTCCTGTTCGGCAACATACCGCAAGAGGAGAACTGAAATCAGTGTTTTGCCAGAGCCTGGACTATATGTTAGAGGTGGCACGATGCTTAGCGTGACGCAGAGAATAGGAATACCTGCCTGTATCAAGCACAATAATAGTGTTTTGGTTTTTCGCTCTTTCAAAAAGGTCAAGTTGGTATTCGCGGGGATTATCGATGATTTTGTTTGAAGTTTGCGTTATCCAAGTATTGGGGCTAATTCTCAAGTTATTTGGATCGGAAACGACACTGGCATGATGATTATTCTCATTTGCAATGGGCGGTGAAAGTACTGGCTTTAGAGTAAATTGAGGTGTGCTGTCTGGAATTTTGAAGTTAGTCGATGTTCTCTAAATTGCAGTGTGGGAACAGAACATGAACTATTGGAGTCCTACCGCCAGTAGAGAGTCCTGGATCCAAGCTTGAAAGGTCACTAGCAGCGAGCGTATCGCGAAGTTGGAATGCGCTGCCATCGGCGTCATCACCACCATATTGCCGTAGCTTAGGCGAGGAAGGGGGAGAAAAGCTAATGAGATCATCAGCCATAGTGAGCCTTGATCAACGGATATCCTTTGAATGGAGATGGAGAGCAAAGGGCTGCAATTCTTGCTCTAGAGAAACGCGAGGAAGAACATGGAGAGAGACGATGGGATGGAAAGAGACGATGGCATGGAAAGAGACGATGGGATGGAAAGAGACGGTGGCATGGAAAGAGACGGTGGCATGGAAAGAGAGAGTGAGATGAAAGAAAGGCTATGTGGTCACAATTGGGAAGTGATGAATTTAGATAGTCGCAGATGTATGATTAATCATGAAAAACTTTTCGGTTTCCTCATTTTTGCAACAGAAACAAAAAGTACGTACCTGCATTCACGTGTAACAAACAGGGCGCGGTTATGATAGAAGATAATCTTGGTTTTTAGTCTATGGACCTCAAGTGCTATCTGGGTAATAGGAGCTCATAAAATACAAAGCTAAACGGGAGTCAAATAACAGAATCAAGAAGCATAAAAACGCCGTGTATGTATACCAATCGCCCAGAATGTGTCCAACGCAAGCCCTAAAGGAAGAAAGAACGAAAATGAATGCCGAAAAAAAAAGAAATGAGTACATAGCAAATCACGACGAGGGCGGGAAAAAGAAAAGGGGGCCACGGATGACATATGCTTAGTCCTCCATGTCCTCCTGGACACAGCGGACGACATCAACCATCATGGGGTAGAGCTTCTCGTTGGCCTGAAGGCCGCAAACCTCAGAAACAACCTCCTGGGGGGTCTTTTCGGCCATGATCTTGGCCAGCTGCTGGCTCTCCTCATCACCCTCAACCGACTGGAAGCGGAAGGCCATCTCGGCAGCCTTGAGCAGGCCAGTCACGTCATAGCCCTTCTCAGCCAGCTCAGCAGCAGGTCCAATAAAGCGTTCCTTGCGGCTGAGTTTCCGGAGAGGAGCACGGCCAACACGCTCGACGGCATCCTCAAGATGGGGGTTGCCAATGCGCATGACAATCTTGTTGGCATAGTCCTTCTGCGCCTGAGCATCAATGCCATGCTTCTCGACAATCAGCTGGCTAGTGTGCTCAAGAGCACGACGAACCTCAGCCATGATAGCCTTATCTTGAAGGGCATCGTAGACGGTAGCCTTCTGGCGGTTGTATCCGTGGTAAGCGGCAGTGGCATGGCCAGTGTTGACAGTGAAAAGCTTGCGCTCAATGAAGGGGATTAGGTTATCAACCCAGTGGACACCCTTGATGGGAGGAACAGAGTGGTCAGCAAAAGGAGTGCGGTCAACCACCCACTCGTAGAACTTCTCCAGAGTAACGTTCAGGCCGGCATTGGCGTCCTGGGCAGGGACGATGCGATCGATAGCAGAGTTTGCATAGCGGGCACGGTTATCATGGCCCTCTAGGCGCTCAGCAGGAGTGTTCTTGGGGTCACGAATGAAGGAGGCAAGAGTATCGGTGGCACCAATTGCATTTTCACAGGCAATGACTGCTAGAGGGGCACGGTCCGAGGATCTCTTGTCAATACCCTTGGCGATGACGGGGGCAATAAATCTGAGGATGTTGGGGCCCACGGAGCAGGTCACTAGATCAGCAGTGGCAATCTCATCAACGAGGTCTTGCTCATGGGTTTTAGAGTTGATGGCGCGGTAGTTGGTGATGGTCTTTTCTGAGGTTCCCTCACTCCCAACCTCGATGACCTTGTAGGACGGGTGATCGTTGAGAGAGTTGATGAGAGCGTCTTGCACATCGGCAAAGACAACCTCGTAGCCAGATTCGTGGAGGAAGCAAGCGACGAAGCCACGACCTAAAGGTAAGATGTTAGCGAAATCTGGGGTTGAAGAAAGGGGGAGGGGTGTGATTTTGTGGGGTAAGAGATAATAATATCAGGGACCAGCACGACATACCGATGTTGCCAGCACCGAAGTGGACAGCCTTCAGAGGAGCGGAGGTAGATTGAGAGCTCATGGTGGAAGATCAGATGTAGTGGGAAACAAAGTTGGATGTTTTATGGAAGTCAAAAAGTAAAGGAGTAGTAGAGAAAGAACTTTTGGATGTGAAGGGAAGATGTTTGGGGTTGAATGGAGAATAGTGAGGAGTAGGAGTATCTTGTGGTTAGATGATGGTAAACAAACAGTAGAGCAGGAGATGAGAAAATGGAGGGCCAGCGATGTCTTTATACACCTGGAAAAATTGAGATTCGTCCATGGTAACTACGATCGATGATGACGAGCCGTGCTTAGTAGCGCCGAGAGAGGCGGGATTCTACACAGCAACAGCTCGACGATACCAACGGTGCCAAAAGTATACGACAGGTCTGGAGACCCAAAATATACCAGCCAGCCTGCTATTGGCTAGAATGATGCTGAAACGGCATATCAAAAAGAGTAAGGCCGGCCCCACTCTGAGTACACTAGGTGCTAAGACCAGGGGGCTACATCGTTGCAGTTCTAGTTGGTTAATTGAAAATGGGGATTTGTCTATATTATGCACTTGACGAACCTTGTGAGACTGGGGAATTCCATGTCGGGCTAACTGCGGACGATGGGGCCTGAGCTCATGCCAAAGAAGGGCACATACACTATTGTTCAAGAGCCAAAACTGGGTGCAAAGCGAAACTTCCAGAATCAAAAGGGCTGGTAGTTAGAGACAGTAGTAGTGCTGCTGCTTGAGGTGATACTGAAGCCCGTGGTGTGTCTTTTTTGGTTATATTTTTCTTTTTTTTTTTTTCTTTTTTTTTCTTTCTTTTTTCTTTTCTTTTCTTTTCTTTTTAAAAATCTACTTTGCTTTCATGCCCATTAAGCCATGGCGAGATATTTTGCGATAAGAGCCTCCTGGTCAGGATCTGCATTAGTCCACATTTAGAATAGAGCATATATTCGTGACGCTTTCACGATAACGCATGCAACAGAACTTTGGGATTACGGCAGAGTCCAGACTACCAGCGAAGCCAGGCAACCACCACCACCTGTTGCAGTCCCTCATCATTTCATACTTTCGCAGCATCATGCCATTGTTTGCCCATACAGAAAAAGACAAGTCGACTATGACAAGGCAGGGCTCTCCGGGAAGTCTGGATTGCAACGAGCATGCATACTCATCCCGTATCGTTATGGACCATATGGATACGACTGTCTTTCGAGCCTTCTACCCGCTAGCTCCATGCGTGTATATGCTGTTCAGCATAACATGCCAGCCAAATATATTCAGACAAGCCCACAAGCAATGTACTCGTCAGGTACACGATGGTTGAAACATCAGTCGCACGTAAGGGTATTAGTGCCAGCCCGAGTACCCACAAAGTACAAGGGGCAAACTGCCGCATCTATGGCACCGGAAACTCCGCTTCTCTTGCTGAGATAACTCAAGGTCTATGAAACATGGCCAACAAGGAAACATACTTTGCTGCTGTCGCATGGTAGCCTTTCTTTCTCCTTTTCATTTGCCTTTTTTTGTCCTGGGTCATGCCAGTTTTTTCTACAGCATGGCACCCAAATACTGGTGCTGGTAGGGCCACTTCAAAACAGGGCTAGGTAAAACAAGCCGATCTGCCCTCGAAGATAACAAACGAGCTTAGGGAAGGTCGGTCAACTGACGTCAGAGATCCTCCAAGAAGCTCAATTTGGTGGAAGGATACTCCTTTCGCTAGATAAAACCGCATCAAAGGGAACAACCCGCTGATGTTTTCGATGCCATGTATCCTAGACGGCTGCTTTCACGTAGCTCAGACTAGCGAACAGACGGGCGTAAAATGCTCGCGCTAAATTACTCAAATAAAAAGACGGTTATTTTGCAAGCAGAACGAGCAAAAAGCTCACCCTACACCGTGGATGCATTTCTTGTGTGAGGAAATGACGACTGGATCCATGGGACTTTGAGCAAGCAGCATGGCACTAACACGAACATCAACACGGCCTCGGCGTACGACACGGCTAGCTGCAAGGAGACACGGAATGAAGCATCAGTGCCAATCATGTGTTGGTCTTGTGCTATCCATGGAAGAATTTCGAATCCAAGAGTTATGTGGTTGAAAGTGGGAAATGCGTCAAAGGGCCAAAAATGCACGACTATGGAATAGGGATGGATGGCTTTGACAACCATTGTGGACCCTGCAGGTGGCTTTTGTGCCCTTCAACGTCAAGAAAAACGGGCCGACGGTTGAAGATTATCGTGAAGGCGCAGCTCGGATGCCTTCAGCATCTTCACCAGCATAAGTGGGATGTAGCTCGCTAGTGTGCACATCGGATATATATTTAGAGCCAGGACTATTTTAGAGCCTCATCATTGATTAGGGTGCTGGTTAGCACAGATACAGTCTTTGTGTGCCTGAATCAGAAGCTGACAGAATGTAAGAAAAACAAAAGCGACGTGGACAGTAGCAAGTCTTGTTTCGAACTATGACAAATGGCATTGATCCGCAGCACGTTCAAGAACAATTCGTTCTGGGAAACGCGTCAATAGTTGCATATCCTCTCTAGACGCATGTATGCACGCATTGAGGCCAGAAACTTTGTCTTGCTTACATGTAGACAGACCCATAAGTTGGGCTTGGCATGCGTCATTTTCAGTGGGGGCGCTAGGCACACTGTGAAAACTCGGGTGAGTGCTTTTTTCATTTCTTTCTTTCCCTTGGGATCTTCCGAATGGAGGGAGACGGAGGCGTTATGTTGCACATGCACTACATGCATACTACATGGTGCCAAGTCGGCAGAGTACTCATATATCCAGAATAAACAATAAAAACCTATAATTTCGTCCAGATGCGCCGAATTATAGTAGCTCGTACTCACAGCCACAGCAAAATCCGGGGAACATCACCCACAGTCGCACTAGTCAGACAACCGATGGGCTGAGCGTCTTATAGGATCCAGTAGACTTCATGGCCTCCCCCCACAAATACGACATTTTGATGTCATGACACGGCTAGCAGGTGTTT
Source organism: Ceratocystis destructans (assembly GCA_038407095.1). Lineage (NCBI taxonomy): Eukaryota > Fungi > Ascomycota > Sordariomycetes > Microascales > Ceratocystidaceae > Ceratocystis > Ceratocystis destructans. The sequence continues at coordinate 39,966 of JAXASZ010000900.1, forward strand.
GAGGCTTTATTTCGATCAAGAGAAAGCAAAGGGCTAGTACGCACGCTCATATGAAATATCCCTAGCCTAGCATGTATGTATTTACTCCCTGGGACATCCGTAAGTAGGCTGGCCACAACTTGGTCGGGCTGAGTTCATCATGCATGAAACGCTTTATCATCTTTAGACAAATGACAAGCCACTCTCTTTTCAAGCACGGCTGGACTGGCATGTCCCGCACATCGAGTGGAGTGTAGTTTTGACATGGTACCCCGGCCGAATTAACGGGCGCACTTTTATAGCGAGGACCAGCCAGCCCCGCTTCTATGATAAACTAGTTGGTTACCTTTAATAAGGCCGCCCCGGAATACTGCGGACATGTCCTCGGGGTGTTAAGGAAGCCTAAACCCTTGAGCTGAGTTCAAGCCACCCGCTGGTGTATCTTAATTGGACTGCATGTCACGATTGTCGAAATCCCCATCATGCTGCCTTATGTTACGTTTCCCACATTGTTATTGCACAAATGACACAATGTAGCAATGTTGAAGCGCTAGGTAATGCTGCAGTCGAGCGCTATTTTCTTTGCTATACTCCTCTAATACATAAGATTGGGGCTGTTTCATGCATTGGGTTAGTTAACATCAGCACTGTATTGGTAGAATCTTTATATTATTGTCTTGTTGTATTGTATATGCTTGCGCGCAATACAATCAAGGCCGCATTTAGTTGGAAAACTGCTTAAAGGCCGAAATCAGACTACCAGTCGAAGCATCATGGCCTGAGCCGTTTCCAGGCTCATCAAGCTCCTTGAGAATCTTTTTCGCAAGGACCTTGCCCAGTTCAACGCCCCACTGGTCGAAAGAGTTGATGTCCCAGATAGCACCTTCCGTAAACGTCAAATGCTCGTAATAAACAATCAAGGCACCTAGCTCAGCAGGGCCAATGGTACCACCAACAAGAATGCTGGTGGTGGGGCGATTGCCTGGGAAGACCTTGTGAGACACCAGGTTCTCAGGGCATCCCTCAGCTCTAACCTCCTCAGCCGTCTTACCCACCATAAGCGCTTCGGCCTGGGCTAGGTAGTTGGAAGCCAGCATCTTCTGGTGAAGGTTGTTGGAGATGGGGTTGTGCGACTTGGCAGCCAGGATGAAGTCAGTGGGAATCAACTTGGTACCTTGATGAACCAGTTGGAAGAACGAGTGCTGGGCGTTGGTGCAAGGCTCTCCAAACAGGATAGGACCTGTTATGTATATTAGTAGGACGCCGCGTTATCCGAGGATTTTAAGTGGTTAGTCATGCTTACCAGTGGTGTACTTGGCAGGAGAACCATTAGAAGTGGTGGTCTTGCCATTCGACTCCATTGAAAGCTGCTGCAGGTAGGCAGGGAAGCGATGAAGGTACTGATCAAAACTGTTGGAGAAAGAAAAAAAGAAAAAAGAAAAACTTGCTGTTAGTTTCTACTTGGTATGCATGCGAATTTGGAAGATGGTGACTTACGGCGCAACAAGGTGGGTTTGAGCGTCGTAGAAGTTGGAGTACCAAACGCTCAGAAGACCACCCAGAACGGGAATGTTATCTTTGAGGGGCGTGTTGCAAAAGTGCTTGTCCATTTCGTGAGCACCAGACAGAAACTTGTGGAAGTTGTCGAATCCAATGTACAGAGCAACACTCAGGCCGATGGCGCTCCAGACAGAGTAACGTCCGCCAACCCAGTTCTCGAAGCCAAACATGTTCTTGGGATCAATGCCAAACTTGGTGACCTCGGCCTCATTGGTAGAGAGAGCAACAAAATGTTTTGCGATCTCGCCCTTGTTAGCAGTCTTCTCAAGGAACCACTTCTTAGCAGTGTTAGCGTTGGTCGTGGTTTCGGCGGTTGTGAAGGTCTTGGAGGCAATCAAAAACAAAGTGGTCTCCGGGTCGGAATCAGCCAGGGCTTCTGCCATATGGGTGCCATCGATGTTGGAGACAAAATGGATGGTCATGTTGCGGTCAGAGTAGTGTTTAAGAGCCTCGGTAACCATGACAGGGCCACTAAATAGTTGCAGTTAGGGAATCAAGGTCTAGTCGCTGCAGGGTGGTTGTTTATTCGGCCACTTACAGGTCTGAGCCGCCAATGCCAACGTTGATAATGTTAGTGAGCTTCTTGCCAGTAAAGCCCTTCCATTCGCCACTGCGCACTTGCTCGGAGAATACTTTCATGTGCTGAAGGACTTCGTTGACTCCACCAGGCACGTTCATGACATCAACGCCATCGACCTTCATTTCGCGGCCGCCGACATTGCGCAGAGCAGCGTGGTAGACGGCACGCTGTTCGGTGAAGTTTATTTTCTCGCCGGCAAACATAGCATCACGCTTCTTGTCCAGGCCAGCCTGTTCTGCCAGCTTGACCAGAAGGCTGATAGTCTCCTCGGTGACTAGGTTCTTGCTGAAATCAAACAAGATGTCATTGGTAGCAGCGCTCTTGAAGGTGGTGCTGAGTTTGGAGAAACGATCGGCATCGTTCGCGAAAGCTTCCTTCAAAACGAAGGACTTGGCGGAGGTGTCGCGATGGGTTTGGAGCTCGCTCCAGGCAGGAAGAGAGCTAGCAGGAGCCATGTTGAAATCTGTGTTAAAGTACGCGATGCGGTTTCTGTAAAGGCAAAAGCACTATTTTAGCAATGGACAATGGAGACAAAAAGGAGGAAAAAAGACTGCAGATATTGTATAGGATAGATAATGGTGATCTGGGTGGGTATAGTGTGTGGATAGGCCCATCGCTATATGGGGGGGGGGGGACAAAAAAGAGGGGCATTTGGCACTCTGCAGGACAGTAGAGTGAGTGATCTGATTATGGCATGGGAAGATTCGTGGGCCTTGCATCAAGGGCGGGAATGGCGAGGTTTACGGCCAGCTCCTATTGATAGCTATTGGTCCGAGTGACGCACAATGATCTGTGAGGAATGGAGGAAGGGCCGGCCCATAGTGCGGCTAATATGCCATTATCGTTGACGCTTTGCGGTTGCACTTGCAGTATGCAAAGATCACAGTAAACGGTAGCGACAGGGAAGCCCGCAGTCAAATAAAAAAACAATAAGAATAAGAATAAAACTAAAATTAAAAAATTAAAGCATCCAGGGCAAGCTTGAAAGCCAGGAGCCACAGGCTGCGGGCATTGAAATTCAGAATCTCAAACAGCCTTAGCTTCGTCAAACAGCAGGGCATTGGGTTTTAGATGAAGCTTACCTGATGTATAGTAGCTGCAGTGACACTGGCGAGGAAAACGGCGTATGGGCTCAATTACTGAGTTGAAAAGCGGATGAATAGAAATGAGGATGAACAAGTTCGGATTCCTGATGCCTTCGTGAGCTAGGGAATGGGAGAAAAGGTTGAGTAAATGAACAGATGAGCACCAACAGCAGCTCAAGGTGTAAAAAAGCTCCCAAAGCTCTAGTTGAAGAGGGTTCGACAAGCCCCGCCTTTCTCTCTAGTTTTGGCCGCAGAAGGTATGGGCCGGACCAATGAAAAGCCGAAGCACGGCGGGGTCAAGCACAAGTTGTGGGTATGTAGTACCCAAGCCCACTCGAGGGTGGTAAAACCTCGGCGAGCGAGCATGATATGATACCACTACAGTAGTTTCAAGTCATCACTGTGTCTAATTGGGCCGCAGGCGCATTCAGGCGAGCCGCGCTCACTGTTTGGCCTCTGGGCCGACAGGCTTTTATTGTTGTTTTTCGTCTTGGTGTTTACATGTATGCTTATGCTTGCTGTACATGGCAGGCGCAGAGTGTATGGCCGCAAAGACTCCGAAATGCGGGGCTTTTTCCCTGTTTTTTGCACACAGCCGTCCTTACCTAGTGGAGCTCCTATTATCGCAGGGCTCGGAAGAAAAAACTGGTCAATATTTTATTTTTTTATTTTTTTATTTTTTTTATTTTTTTGGCAATGCTAGAAAGCCTGCCTACAGGACAGCTACCATGTCCTGGGCTCCGTGACGTGCGGCTATTGTGGCAGGTCCGAAACCTTTACTCCACTAAACGGACAAGACGCAGCAGCTTTTGGTAACGCTGGAGATGTCGAGTCAGACTCAAGACCATCATCGCTACCACCCAGAATTTTCTTCCCGTTAAGATATCCCTCTTGTTCAATCACAATGTCTTCTTCATCGGTGCGGAACTCCTCCGCTTCGCGCACCTGCCACTTGGCAAATAGGTCGTTCTGAATCCAAATCACCTTGCCTAGGGCCTTAATGAGGGCCATCTTTCGCTGTGTATGAAGGCGGGGGTGTGAAAGAATAGCCTCCGTCATAATATCGTTGATGAAGGCAAGCGTAGCCCCCAAGTGGATGTACTCAACATGCAAGGGGTGGGCCCGGCCCAAGCCAACATGCATCATGCTAGAACTATTAGTCAGCCCAAGCCTAGGTCATCGGACACTCCTCGCAAGCCAACTCACGCTACTTTATCCAGATACTCCCAAAACTCCATCTGAGATGGGTCAGAGCACAGTTTTTGGAGATACGCCCGCAAGAACATTTTGCGGTGCAGTATTTGCGGACTATCCTCTGAAAGACCTTCTTCATCTACATGCTCGGTGGAGTTTGTGTTGCGGCTCATAAAAGCCTGGGCGGTGATGTCATAGGACAGCAGCTTTTTGTACACAATATTGACAATGGCAGGGATTAAGGCTTTGATGTACTTGGCTCCAGTAATCAATGCCTCGATATCACCTAATCGCAAGTGTTAGTGGCTGGTAGGTGAGGAAGGCCCAGAATGAGAACGCGGACTGACGACTGCTGAAATCGAGAAAACTATGCAGGTATTGTATCCGAACTTCGAGGTTCGTGTAGAGCTCTTTGCGGTCGATGTGCTTCATGGGCAAACGAGGTCGAGATGCCATTTTTGCGAGTACTGCTGATGCAATGTTGTTTCGGGGCTAGCTTGTAGAAGGATGATGGTGTCTTGAGGCTGATGGAGGGAGAAAGAGTTGCAGCTGCTGGTATCCTAATGAGGAGCTCATCTTCTTACTCTATGTCTATGGCAGCTTTATATCTAAAATATCCACGAAGATGCCCACAAGTCATCTTGTAACAAGCAAGGACTTGGTGAAAGTGAGTGGCCTGACTTGTCGTCCTATTCCGTTATCCCAGTCACTCAAAATGGCCTGAGTAGCCTTCCAGACAGGGGCTAAAACAGGCCACAAATACATGCAAGGATAGGCAGAGAAGGGTTAAATACAAAGCATCGCAGCATATTCTAGCGGCTGTCTGTGTTTCCATGTCCCGTGTTTTTGTGGGGCAAAAACGAGGGGAGTTCATTAGGGTTAAAGACAAGAAAACCGAGGCACACGAGCAAGAATAGACCTACGATGGTTGGCTGAAGTTATCCGTAGAATGAAGCAAGATAATGGAAAACCCGATGCACTGAAGCTCAACTCGCTCGCGCTGCCAAAAGCTAGCTGTTTATAGTCGCTGTAAAGTAAAGCGGGTCATGTTGGACAAAGGAATAGAACATGAGCCTCCAAACAACAACAATCAGCGCTCTTTTTCCATGCTATTACAAGTGCTCGGCTACGGATATCAGACTTTTCTTCCTCTTCTACGTTATCACCGCTATTTGATGCACTGTAAGCGATAGGGGCCAGGTCCTCACTAAGCGATAGGCCGGCTGGATTTTCTTTCAAACTTCCTCCTAGGGGCGTAAGCACTCCCTCCTCCCTTCATAGACGACCCGCCTTAGAACTAGATCCTGTGTCTGTACGTACTAGCACTAACATCGTATCTCCACGTATGAGAATGCTTGGTGCTAGCTTAGACTTTGGCATACAAACATAGTTCGTAGCCAGCTTTTTAATACACATCACGGCCCATAAAAAAGCGCAGCTCCATCCGTCTCGAGACAAGCGTGCTATGCATGGTAGCCCTTGGATTGCAGCCTAGACCCATCAATGTCTCCCTTTAGATGTCTGGCTTGAAAGTTGGCTTTGGCTTGGTAGCGAGCGAGCGTCCCTGCCTTACGAATAGCTAGCATGACTTCTACTTTGTCCCATTCAATCACAACTTTCCTTAGCTTCATGTCCATCCTTGGCGAAAGAGGGGGGCAAGGGCCTTGATTGAGCTTCTAGGAAACGCAGTCCGTATTCTGCTCGAAGGGATAGGTTGAAAGATTGTCTCCCTGTGGCATTTAAACATGCACATGACACGACTTGACTCAATCTCTTGCAGAGCTCCTTTCCTTTCCTCTTCCTTTCATTTCGTCATGATGTGCTAGCCTAGCTGTCTTGATAGCCTTCAATCTTCTCCTTGTTACTATTCCTATTAACCAACACACCGCGCAGCGACAAATATGCCAACCAACCTCGAACGGCAGAACGGAACAGTGATAACAAGCACGGTCTTGGTGGGCATCTCGAGTATGTATCGTGCCAGTCTTGGTTAACTTACTGTTTCGCTAATATGGGGCAGCCTGCGTTGTTGTTATTCGTCTGGCAACACGACTTTTCGTTTTGAGAAAGCCAGGATGGGATGACCTGACTATTGTTTTCGCCTGGGTATCGCAGCCCCCCATAGTGCCAACATTGTTCTATGCACACGAGTTAACTTTTTTCCCGTCTAGGCTGGCATTGTGGCTTATATTGCTGAGCTGTTTGTTGGGAGGGCAAACCACATAGGGTTCCCTAAGGAGTCCCTGACTTTGGACAGCATGGTCAGCTTGATGAAGGTCACTCTTGCGATTGAGATAACTTACTACGTCGTTGTTTCGTTGATCAAAATCTCAATTCTTCTCATGTACCTTCGCTTTGGCAAGTTGCGGCAGCATCTCGTGAGTCTCGGTCAATGAAGGAATATACACTTCTAACAAGCCTGACCCAGTAGCGGTGGAGCCGTGGTTTCGTCGGCTCTCGATCGGCACCCTCCTATTTCACGGCATTTTCTTGATCGTTTGCCTCATTGTCACTACCAATCAATGCACTCCGCTGAAGAAATGGTGGGACATGGCCGGCGATGTTGATGGCCACTGTATCAACACTACGGCATTCTTCTACTGTAGGCATACCCGGCTGCAACAAGTAGGGCAGCTCCATGCGTGTAACGTGATACTAACAAGGCATGCATGTAGCTACATCTTCTATCAATATTCTAACGGACTTCTGGATCCTTGCCCTCCCTATTGCCAGTCTCATCAACATTAACCGCTCTCGAAGAGAGAAATACGCACTCATAGCAGTATTCGGGGTGGGCTGCTTTTCTGCAATCACGTCCATAATTCGACTCAAGAGCATCCGCGAATACACCCAAGCCAGAGACCCCTTTCTCAGCGCTCTTAGTGTAAGTTTCCAATTTGTAGCTTGGCCCGCCTGTTTATTCGACGACTGCTGACAGCAGACACTGCTGCTACCCTGAAGGTGAATCTTTGGTCCATGATTGAAATCAATACCGCCATCATCTGTGCCAGTGTCCCCGCGTTGAAACCTCTTTTCAATGCCAGCCGACTCCGGGACTCGTTGAAATCAAACCACATCAGCAGCTCCATAAAGACCAACAGGTTCACAGCTTCGGATTGCATAGCGTCCAAGGATGCAGGTCTGAGTTGCGACTCTTGCAACAATGACGTTTACAACCTCGAACACAAGCATGCTGCTACCTACCAACGACACCATTCTATACAAACATCCGACAGCACAGAGGAGATGATGCGGAACGATAAGGTTTGATGTGCAAGACCACAACAAGACGTACGTCCCTAAACTTGAAGGAAGTTCCTCAACGCCAACGATGCACAAACGATGCATTAACGACACAGTAAACACGATAAAACATTATGCACGAAGGAAATGCCAGCGTTTTAAGTTGAGTAGATTCCGGAATAACTACAAGCAGTTCTTGATCTACTGGGGGGGGGGGGGAGGAGGGGTTCGATGCCAGCATAGTGTGTGGTGATTGTGTACAAGAAAAAATGACAATACGTTGTAACATGTTTGCAGGAATTACATGTGCTGAGAGGATCCCCCTTCGGTAGAACCCTGGCTAATCACAGCCTAGCGAGCGTAGGAAGCCAAGTGGGTGGTTACAGCTCAATAAAATTTTACAATAGCAACCAACTCACAACACCACAAGTACAAGTTGCTGTGATCTATGCGCTAGCCACGTGATATGTCACTTGGTTGCTGATAAGTTGAACCTGTTGCAATGGATGAATTGTGCTGACTGATTCCTCAAGGACTAGGTTATTGACCTGTGCTAGGTGTGTACCCGATGCGGCTCTATTCCGAGTGGAGCTAGAATCTATCTAACAGAACCGCGACACAGACGATTAGCCATCCACGGTTATCGATTATAGGAACCCTATCTGTCTGTGTTGTGTCATATCTTATACCCTTTTGCAAAAGCAAAACTATGAATCACATCAGGGGCTAGAGGACGCGAAACCACCCTTGTGAGCGGAGGTGGGGCTCTAAATCTGAAACGGGACAACGTAGGGGGCCGTTAGCAAGAGCTTTATCAAGATGACGACGGGATGGGATGTCTTGACACACTATTCTCTCATAGTTTTACAGCTTTGCATGTTTTCAAGTAGTTGGAGGCCATAGTGGCTAAGGACACCGATATGATATGGATCTACTTGCTAGGGGAGACATGCCATTCTGCCATCGCAATCTAGACTCTAAACACCTGACTTGGACGTTGTCACACCTTTCTGTTTTCCTGCATCCATCTCGTGTAGCTAACATATCAGACGTTTCGAAGTTCTTCTGAGTCCCTGGTTTGAACCGCGCGGGAGCTAAAGCTAAAAATGGTCATCTCCATCAGCATGAGCTGCACGCGCGCAACCCCCCCCCCCCCCGGGGAGAATCATGTGGTTGCTAGATAAAACAGGATTCCTTTATTTTTTTGCGTTCCGTGATCTTCGGCCAGACTTTCCGGGGCGAATGAGAACAACTTGTGATGAACACCATAAGAAACAGGCCGGACAGCCAGGATTGGGGCTGTTATCTGTGCAGCCTCTGCATTAGGTGCGTTTTACTGTAGTCACTGGGTGATGAGATCTTCAGAACAGAGGCAGGCAATCCGTCTTAGCCGTGCATGTAGCCAAGACATGCGCACTCGACGGCGTGTTGGCGTGGCGTGGAAGGCAAGGAGGAGCTGTGAAGTGTAGAAAAAGAAAAGGCGAAGAAGGAGACAAGGAATACCAAACCCAAACCCAAAAACAAAAAGTTCTAGGCAAAAACAGGATACGGGAAAACCACGGACAACGAAGCAATGACGAGCCCGAGCACTGTATGTGACGGTTACCCAATCTACACCAACCAACCCTGTCACTGGAGAGAGGACAAGAAACCACTAGCACAAGAGGGCCCTGAAGGCTTGTGAGAGGTGCTACGCTTGGCCATACCTGAACGCTATGGTATCCGATCACCACTAAGCTCTCGGATAGTACTGTTTGGTTTCGTCTCGAGAGGCGACTTGGAAAAAACACGAGCGCTGCGCATGTCATGATTTGCACTAGCAAACGATTTGCCGAGCGATTGCCATGGAGCATCTCAGTGCAAAAGAGCGAGCAAAGGGTCAAAGCTTCCTTAGCTTGGGTTGGAAGGGGTTGCACTAGCATTGAGTCTCTGCCAGTATTTCTGCTGGTTCTCCTCTCCTTTGCGGGACGGGAGCACAAATGGAAGACAGCGAGCGATAGCTGCCCAGGCCAGTAGCCGATATGGCGGTGTGACTTGGGCTGTCTATAGCAGATGGGAGCCCGACCGACAGGACAAGCATGAGTAAAAAACACAAGCGAGACTACGGTCGTAGAATGTATAGGCCCTGCGTTGCATTTAGCTCCTTTATTAGTGTTACCCTATAAGTCTTGGCGGAAGAGAGCTTTGTTTCATGTGAAGTCGCATGGGGCAAACTTGCCAGCGAATCACGACTTGTGCGTAGCGTAGATTTGCTTGCTAGCTTACGTCGCCCTCGTAGCCGAGAAGATGGCGGAGGCGACGCCCCTGCCCATGAGAAAGGAGGGTGGAAGAAGGGGAGGAGGGGGGGGGGGGGAAGGGAAGGGGGGGGGGGGGGGGGGGGGGAAGGGGGGAGGGGAGGAATACCTTATCTCCAGGCCGTCGAAACCTTAGTGAGCTTCTAGTGTTACAGCGGCGGCGGTAGTACCATTCCTTTTAGTCCATGCTATAAAAGCGGCAAGCAGAAAGTGACCAACAAGG
>JAXASZ010000926.1:0-49335 GCA_038407095.1 Ceratocystis destructans
CCTCCCCTCCCCCCCGCCCCCCCCCCCCCCCACGCAAATAGAATCGGATCAAGCTCAACTTTCAGGCTTTGCCAAGCCGCATCACCGCCTAACCCTTATAACGCAACTCCCTGCTGGAAATACCCCCACAACCCCCTCATGTTGTCCCACCTACGATTCCACCGTCGTGGTGTGTCCAGCCCAACGTCGCCAACCCTACCAACGGCCCCCGTGCCAGATGGCCAGCCCCCATCACAGCGTGCTCATGGCTTGAATACCGCCCATAGTCATGGCCATGGTCAGGCCCAGGCCCAGGCCCAGGCCCAGGTCCAGGTCCAGGCTCGGTCCCAACCAGAGTCTCGAAGCCAAGGGAATTCGCCGTATCTACAGTCACACGCGCAGTTTCAGCCATTGCCACAACCGCAAACACACTCCCAATCGCAATCACAGTCGGCCTCGCGCACTTCATCACCGCATCGTTCCAAGACAAAATCACTCTTTCTCTCCCCGTCCAGCTTAGGCAACAGTTCCACTCTTGATACTGCTCCGCTTACCCTACCGTCTATACCCCAAGATGCTGCTAGCGACATGACCTCCGTCATCTCTCCTCGACAGCCTACATCTACCGTATCTTCGCCAGTACCAGATGACAACAGCCACTCAACTGGGTTTATTGGCGGTCTGGCTTTGCTAAAGTACCAGTCTCGACGTCAGCAAACAGCCGCATCTGCATCTGCATCTGTATCTGCAGGTTCAGGCGCGCCTAGGCTTGGAGTGGGGAGTGAGAATACGAGCCCGTCTTACACACCAAACACCAATGGCAATAGCTCTAGTGCAATTACCACCTCCTCGTCAACGTATATCCCCCCAGAGCCCTTAGGTCCAGCACCATTACCCCCGATAAATACATCTCTCAACATTAATTTTTCTGCTGGTCGTTATTCTCTGCCTGCACAGCCGTCACCCGGGTATGCCAGCCCGTCAAGCTCCATCCTATCGCCGCCCTATAACGATAGGAGCCCTTCGTTTGTGACACCCACCGACATTAAAAACCACCAAGAAATGCAAAAGCAACATCAGCAGCAGCAGCAGCAGCAGCAGCAACAGCAGCAGCAACAGCAGCAGCAACAGCAACAGCAACAGCAACAGCAACAGCAACATCAACAGCAGTCACAGCACGGTATTTCATCTGCTGTATCAGCCAATAATGCCAGTCTTCCTATGGGTCCTATGACCACCATATCAGCTTCAGGACCAAGCTCTGCCTCTGAAAAACAACAGGCCCCGCCAAAAAAAACCAAAGGCATCACCTTCTTGCGTCCAGTCTCAACTCTACTTTTGCGCCGCAAGGGCAACAGCAGTGTTCCGGATCTCATCCCCCTTGGCCGCGTCGCCGAAGAGCCTGCATACGACCCCCGCATTAAAGGCACCAGGGTGCATGACTTCAGCGCCCCAAGGTCCAAGAGAGCCCCAAGCTCTGCTATTCCTCCTCAAACAAACTCCTTTCATAGCCATGTCAACACTAGCGGCGGCCTGCATGTCTACAACCTGCCCAAACTCTCCACCTCAGCTTCAACTTCGACTCTTGCTGGCCCGCAACCGAACTCAGCCACCTCTGAAGCTGCTGATCCCGCCGTTGCTGTGAAGGATGTTGCTTCTCTACCAGCTTCTCTTCGATCGGTGCCATCTACGGTTTCAGTGGGACATCCAGCTACCGGAAAGAGTGAGGATGCCTTCCAGGAAACCACAGCCCAAGAACACACGCGCACATTTTCTTTCAAGTCTCGTATATCCCGCAAGATATCAATGTCAGAAATATCACTGCATTCGTCCATCTCACGGCGTATGAAAAGCACATCCTCGCGCTTCAGCTTTGACATGATCGGGGCAGCAAAGCAGGAAAAGATTATGGAGGAGCGCCATCGTCAACGCCAACTAGAGAGGGGCGAGGCGCCTGAAGAACCGGCTGAGGTGAATGCCTTTGTGCAAGGCGATGATCGCTTCGATGACTTTGATATGGATGACTTTGATTATGATAACATGATGGATGACGACGGCTTAGAAGAGGAGATCCCCGGGTTGAACTTGGACTACGACGAAGCCGAACTTTTAGAGGATGAGGATCATGAAGATCCATTCGAGTATGACGAGCAGTACTCTAGCGCTAATAACGGCTACGAGGCCGATGACGTTGCCCCCCTGCAAGAAGGCTTGGGCCATATGACGCTGGCTGATATGGAAGCTGCTGACACCTTGGCGGCTTCTTCGGCGCCCACTTCGTCTGCGGTTCCTGATGAGGCTCCGGATATGGTTGTTACCGCTATCAGCTCCATGGCTCACAGTCTCATCGACGATAACACTGCCTCTACTAATAAAGGCACAACTCAAGACACTGTTCAAGACATTTCCCAAGACTTCCCCCAGGAAACGACCAAAAGCACGCGGTTTCCTCTTGTCTCGGACCCTCAAGGTGAATCTCGCGTCGTGGAACAAATAATCGAAACGCCTCTTGCACACCCAAACCGACCTGCCGCCGCCACTGGTAAGCGCGACTCCCAAAATTTTGCAGCCTTTATATTTCAGCGCTCCAATCCAACTTCTCAGCTTGCATCTCCGCGCAGTTTTGGCGTTCAGGCTACGCCAAGGGACGCCGAAGGCCGCGTTATTGGCTTTGCTTTTTCTAATGAGACGCCCCCTGGTACAGGCAAGTCTCTTTCAGGTTGGGTTCCCTGCCCCGGGAATATTGCTGATAATAAAACCCCGGCAGCCGTTGGGGCTCTAGGCTCTACTGCAGATCCTCCTCCAAGAAACTCTGAAGAAACGCAAAAAAGTCTTGATGTGATGATGGCTAGAGATGCCACTCCATCTGGTGTCTACGTTCGCATCAACTCCCCCCTCTCCTCTATTGGCGAAGCTGAGCCTGAGGCCATCCCGCTTGAGATGCAGGAGCAATTCCAGATACACGCCTCAGCTAACGAGAGGCTCGGAGTCTTGGAGGGAGAGGAGAATACTTTTGATGCAAATATTAGCAATGATTTTTCTGGTGAGTTCATCACTGATGAGTTCAAACCGGGAAATGATGCTGGTTTTGATGAATCTATATTCGATATGGATGATACGGATCAGTACGGCCGCCCTATCCCAGGCGCATTTGCCATGGCTCAGCAAAGACTCAGCGAAAGTCGTGATAAAATCAAAAGAGATAGTGCAACTCTATCCCCGGAGCCTTCGTTAGATGTCTCCGACTTGCAACCAGAGCAGTCAGACCCTCGGCCTATGCTTCATCCTATCACAATACCGAGTTTCTACCCCATACACCATGCCGAGAAGTGTCTCCAGCAAATATCACCCGAGAATGCCGCTGCTTATGACGCTGCCATAGCAATGGGTCTTTCTCACATGGGACTCCGAAATGAAATCCGCGGTGTTGGGCCTGAAACACCTCCAGAAGATGTAATGGCATATCAGGCAGCACTGGCAGCTGCAGCGCAAAAGGCGGCCGATGCTGGCAAGTTCCAGCGCCATTCTTGGCTTTCGGAGGTAGATGATAGCAACGGTCAAGACAGTAACCAACCCATCGGTCAAGGTAATAGCGCTGCCGCTCTAGCCGGTACTGGAGTAGGCAACACGAATGTGGAAATTGATGCTGCGGACGACTTGGATCTCGGTGGTGGCTTTAATATGGCTGACTATGAAAACGGCGACATGGATGACTATTTTGACCTCGATCAGGCAGACGACATCAAGATTATCGAGGAGGTCAACGCCTCGGCCCTTGCTAATGATTGCGACGGATGGTACGGTCAGGAATTTGGCTTCTACTCTGCGCCGCTGAATCAGGCCCACCAGCTCAATAGCGCTGTTAAATACGAGTATTCCAATGGAGGATTTTTTGGTCCTGCTGGAATGTCGACAATCTCGCGCAGTGACTCGGGCCGCGTAGCTGTGCGAGAACCAAACTTGACGCCTATCACTGAACGCTCAGAATACTCCAACCGCAATTCAATCATGAGTCTCCCCGGCATCACTGTGCCAACCTCTGCCATTACTAGCCCTGGGCTTTCGCAACTAGCCATGATCGCCGATAGCGAGGAGAGCATGTCCATGTCTACACTTTTGCGTCTACGCTCACGTGCATGGGGTGGAGGTTCTCAAGCGAGCAGCAATCACGGCTCGCCACGATCTGAGCGGGCAGATGGTGCCAGTTCGCCGCTGGCCTCATTTGTGGGCATCAGCTCAGGGCTTAACGAGCATCTACATGCCATGTCTGCGGCAGCAGGTAGAGACATGGAACCAGAAAAGCTAGAGAGCGCAAGTTCGCTGAACGGCGCGCGTGCAAGCATCGGCGTCGCACCGGCGGTATGTGGATCGGGGCTACGGGTGTTGTTTTCACCGGCGACAAATAGTGGGAGTGGTGGAGCGCCAGGTCAGACTCAGACGCAAGTGCAAGGACAGACACAGGGACAGATGCAGATTTCTACAGCTGCCGGCTTCCCGCCTGCACGGGAATTCCCGCTTGCATCTGCTGCGCCGTCTGCACCGCCAATTTCACTGCCTCTAAACACGGCGCTATCGCCAGGTGTCGCCTCAAATGTAGGCGGACTAGGCCCGCTCCCGGATTTGGAAGAAGAGGAGGAAAGCGAGGGAGAAAGTAGAGTGGCGGCGCTCTAGGACAGATTAGGGTTGGTAGAAAGAAAAGAGAGGGAAGTCCGCTGGCGGGCTGCCGTGTGGTGTGGTGTGCAGCAGGGTATGGAGGCGACGACAGTTGATATTGCTGGTAATTTGTACATTATATAGAGTAAAAGCATTTAGGTGTCGATGGCTGTCTACACCGCCGAGTCTTTTTATAAGGGTGGGTGGATGGTCGGTCTTATATCAACAAGTACAAATACTAACGATGATAATAGTACGTGCTTGCACTCATGCTTATACCGTGCTATATGCAAGTACTGGTTATTCTCACAAGCCCCATTCGCTTATCGATAACGGCTTCGCCTGGACGAACCATTCTCTTAAGCACTCCCAAAGTCATCAACGACGTCATCGTCATCAGGCAGATAGTTTTGCGTTTACTTGCCCTTTGCCAACAATCCACCAGATTGTCTGACTGCAAAGCTTAAGGAAAACACGCTTAGACACCCGAGATGCCGCCGCTTGCCCGATGCGTGCTTTCGCTGGCCCAGCGCCCCTCCTCCCGTCTACCATCTAACACTCGATCGACATCATCTAATTCACAAGGCACATCGGAGATAGAAGCTCCGCCATTCAAGAACAAGAAATCGCCAGCTGCAACAGTCGCCGCATCGGCTACAGGCCTCTCGGTTAGCCCGGCTCCCGACACGACAACCGAGCCAGACAACCCCAACGACGATGCTCCACTGAGCCCCCTGGCCCAACGCCTCCAAGACGCCACTGAGGAAGCGCTCTACACTGGCGGTCTCGCAGGCCGGCAATCCATAGCCAATGCCGGCTTCTCGCCCGCGCTCCGTGCTAAACTCCTTGCCAAAATCTCGCATGCCTCGCCGCCTCCATCGGCCACTACTACTGCCGCCACTTCTATGCCCGCGGCCGCAGGGCGTGGCACACGTGATACAGCCCTTTCAGAGCCTTGGGATGGCAGTGAAAAAACGCCTGATGCTGTGCTGCGGATGCTGGATGATGCACACAAAAGGCTGCCGGTTGAACTGCGCGCCCCCCCGCCAGGCGCTAGTGTGGTGGATCTTAGGCCGCGGCGGGCCGTGTGGGCATCGCCAGGAGAGAGAATTGCGCGGGCACGCGATGCGGCGGCAGATTATGCCGCTCTCGAACGGAGGTCAACATCGACGCCGCTAGCTCCAGCCCTAGCCCCATCCCCAATCATAGGCACAGTCACGACAACGGCTACCCCGGCAACATCAGGTCCCGACACAGAGCGTGAAGAGCGCCTTCGTCTCTTCAAAGAGCGATTTGAGCCAGGCACACGTGCTCTCCCACACTCGCTTTCCGGACTGGCATCACTAGCCAACGAACGAATCGAGGCGGCTATGGCACGTGGTGCGTTTTCAGACATCCCACGTGGCCCGGGCGTGCAGCGCGACGAGCGAGGGGGGAGTAACCCATTTGTTGATACAGTAAGTGCTAACAAGGTTGGGTTAAGACAGCGTCTCTCCTACGGATGAACCAGACAGGGCACCCTGCAATGCATACATACCACACGGTTGCCAAAGCCAACAAAGTGCTAACCCTGAACGGTCTTGGCAGACTGAATACATAATGAATAATATGCTGAAGCGCCAGGACCTCGCACCGCCGTGGATAGACAAACAGCAAGAGATAACCCGAGCAACCGAAATCTTCCGTAATCGGATCCGCACCAGCTGGAGGATTCGGCTACTTAGCTTACTTGGCGGCGGCTCAGGCCAAGGGGCAAGCTCACTGGAAGAGCGCATCGCCCGGGCGAGGGCGAACGCCTGCGCCGAAGCCCGCTGGAACCCTCCTCCGCGCGGGCCCGCGGCTGGCCTGGGCTCTGTAGCAGCCGGGGTTACAGACGACGTAGTGATGAAGGCAGGGCGAGGAGCGGGCCTTCCAGCAGAAGCTAGCACTGTGCCCGACAACAACGAGAGTAGTCCGAAGGTGCGCTCCGAGCCACCCCTGCGCGATCCAGACTGGGAGCACAACGAACGCAAGTTCCTTGCCGTGTCCATCACCGAAGTCAACGCGCTGCTGCGTTCCTACAATCTGATGGCGCCCGACCTCGCGAAGAAGGCATACTTGTCTATCGACAACGAGCTGCGCCTGTGCTATGCCGAGGTGGCAGCACAAGCAGAACACGCTTTGCGCACAGATGAGACACGGCCGGCGCGCGTCAATAGCACCGGACTAGGCCAAATCTTGGGCCGCGGCGCTGGCTGGGGGTTCAACCTTCGTGCAGACGGATCAGGGCCACCCGAGAGACGGGTTCCGGATACGCCCGCGAGATATGGCTTGCGAGATATGTGGCGAGATCTATGGGGAAGAAAAGAGTAGGTAGTGAACGTCAAGGTAAGTTTTACCACTATTTATGCATGGTGTATGTAGTATTAGGGGGAAGCGTAGGTAGATGAATATGTACATTATTGGGGCTAAAATAACAAATGTGTTTAATGCTAACAGAAGATAACAAGCAAACATGCCTAGTAATACGTTGGTCCAGATGTTGACAATAGGTGATGTAATATAGGAAAAAGAAAAAGCTAGCGGAAATAGTCGATATGCATCCTCCCTATTAGATTCCGGAAAGCTCTAGACACAGTGTAATCGAAAAGGGAGAAATAAAAGGGCAAAAACATGCAGACAGATAGAACTGAGCTGTTCATGCAAAAGAAAAGAAAGAAACGAAAGCAAAGAAAGCAAATAAGAAACAGTGCCTGGAGGAAGCCTCGTAAACCATCCAATGGAATCTATTTCTTCGTCTAGAAGATAACAGAGAAACAAACACACACACACACACACACACACACACACACAAAGTGCTCCGTCAAGCAACTATAGTCACTTTTCAAAGCCAAAGAGGAGTGGCACTCGTCTACGCCTTCTTAGCCGAAGGCTTCTTCGTCTTCGTCTTAGAACTCTTGCCACCAGTGTTACGCACACGGAACATCCAGTATGTGACGACGGCAACGAAAATGTTGAATAGGACAAAAACCCACATGATGCCATAGTTGCGCCACTTCTCGCTCCATTCGATCTTGCTAGGCTCGAGGTACTGGTCAGCCAGAGTGTAGCCACAGTAACGGCAGTCGCTCGTGTCATTGGGGTTCTGCAGCACACCGATGGCGTCACTCAGGTAGTCAGCCAGGTACGTGCCACAGGTCATTCCCGAAGGCGGGTTGAACTTGGACGTCTCAGCCTCTGAGCAGACTACCTTACGGCCGTGCAACATTGTACTGACAATACCGCCAATCCAGTAAGTGAGAGGCGACACGCGGTACATGAAGATCCAGAAGCCAGGCATGGCATCAGGGGTTTGCAAAACACCGCAGAAGGACAGCATCATGATTGTCAGGAGAGTGACCAGTCCTGAGGCAGTCTCAGCATTGGGGATGGCGGCAATGGTCATCTGCGCAAAGGACGAGGCGTAAATCATGAGCTGGATGAGGAATAGCAGAACCAACACCTGACGAAGGGATGACTGAATGCCGACGACGGGGTAGTAGAAGCAGCACCAGCCAAGAATACCCGTGAAGATTTGGAACGGAATCTCGACAATGACATTGGAGATGATAAACACCTTCCACGAGTACGCCTTGCTAGGTCTCTCGCGCACTTCGTACAGCGAACGTTGAGTGACAAACTGAGGCTGAATCTGCTGCACAATGGTAGTGAAGATAACTGTCATCATGAAGACCGAGAACATGACATTCTGCATACCGGCCATTGACGTGTCTGTCTTCCAGAATGAGAAACCAATCAGCAGACCAGCGGCCGTAGCAAGGAAGAACTTGGCAAAGATGTAAGTAGGCATGCGCCAGTACTGCTGGAAGACACGAATAGTGCAGCACACGAGCTGGTTCCAGAAAGGCATAGCAAACTCGCTATGGGCAGCGGCAGAGTTGTCGGATTCAGAAACAGGCTCAGACATTTTCTCGGCGTGGATGCGGTCAATTTCGGCAGAAACCTCGGAGGATTCGTTACTGCTCTTCCAGACCTCATGCCAGTCAACACCCTGGTTATTCTTGCCGTTGTTGACGATTTCAAGCATAAACTCAGCCGGGTTCTCGTCGTCATCACACTTGCGTGCGCCATGGCTCTCAAAGTAGTTCAGCATAGTGCTCGAGTTCTCGCCAATGTCACCAAAGTAGACAGTGCGACCACCCTTGGCCAGGAACAGAAGACGGTCAAATTGCTGGAACAAAATAGCAGAAGGCTGGTGGACAGTGCAAAGAACGGCTTGGTTGGCGTCGGCAAGCTTGCGCAGGAAAGCACAGATAGCCCACGAACTCTGGGAATCCAGACCACTGGTAGGCTCGTCGAGGAAGAGAAGAAGCTTGGGTTTGGCAGCCAGTTCAACACCAATAGTAAGCAGCTTGCGCTGTTCCACGTTAAGACCCTGTCCAGGAACACCGACAACAGCGTCGGCAAAGTCTTCCATGTTCAGCATGGCAATGACCTCCTCAACATAGTCGTACTTTTCCTTCTGGCTGACAGAAGCAGGCTGGCGCAAGTCGGCAGAGAAGCGAAGAGATTCACGGACGGTGGCAGTGTCAAGATGGAGATCCTGCTGCTGGACATATCCAGTCTGACGCTGGAAGCTGGGGTCCAGAGGTTTACCGTTGACCAACATATCACCAGTAATCACACCCATAGTAGTACGCTGAGCCAAGACATCGAGAAGGGTAGTCTTGCCGGCACCAGAGACACCCATCAGAGCAGTAAGGGTACCGGGCTTGACCCAGCCAGCAACGTGGTCCAGAAGACGGCGAGGCTCGCCCTTGATCTCTATATCATAAACAACGTCGCGCCAGGTGAAGATGTCGCGCTGAGGCTCGATGGCAGTAGTGTCACCAGCACGTCCACCCTTGCCTGATTTCTCAGAGTTGCTGCCGGAATGAGCAAGTTCTTCGTTCTGTGCAGCACGGTTGTTGTGGCCGTTGGCCATGTGGCCGGGGACCTTGCCATGCGGGAAAACGAGAACCTCAGCACTAGATGTGGTGGAAGAGTTGACTTCCGAGGCAACAAAGTAACCAATCATGAAGACAAACATAAAGGCACAGATAATGCCAAAGTTGCGCCAGGTGTGGTCCCAGCTGTAGCGGTAGTTGACCCAGATAAAGTCATCACCGTTAACAGTGCGTCTTCCAGGTCTGGCGCCGACAATGCTGCAGATCCAAGAGTCACCCTGGGGTGGGGAGTACGAAGGGATGATGGAAGAGCAAGTGTACTCATGACCGTGGAACTCATTAGCAATCAAGATTTCAAAGCCGTAGTAGATGGGGTTGATCCATCTCAGCCAAGCAAACCAGTCCTGCATGGCAGGCTGGGGGATGACGAAACCAGTGTACACAACGAGAACCAGAATCAGAATACCAGCAAGAGCCATAGCCTGCGACACAGTCTTGGTCACCGCAGCCATGGTACGGAAGACGGCGCTCATGACAAACTTCATTATAAACGTAACCAGGAAGAATAAGAAGAACTGACCGGCCGATCCATGGAGACCAGTCATGAAGTACAGGATGACGTTGAAAATGACCGAGGCGAGGAACTTGATGGGAATATCAGCAACAATACCAGCCATAGCTTCAGTACTGGGATGGTAAAAAGCGTATGAATGATGTTTTTCGACAATTGGGCGTTGATCATAAAGCTTGGTGATTTCACCAATGGCAGACAGGGCAGCGAGAAGAATAGCTTGGAACAGGGCAGAGCCACGGGCGAAGAAGCCAGCAGTAGCGGAGGGGGTATCATAGAAGAGAGAGCCGACAATCAAGCCCATGACGAGTTGAATAACCATTTCAGTAATAGTAGATGCACTGTCGTTCCACATGCGTTGGTAGGCACGTTTAGTGTTGAGCTTGATCTGCATGCCCATGCTGATAATGTAGGGGGAGCCAGGACGCACATGCTTCATTTGACGGAAGTTCTTGCCTTCCTTCAAGTCTTTGAAGCCAGCGCCTTCGGCATCAATGGGGTTAGCCTGGTTGTAGGCATCCATTTCACCCATAAGATTCTTGTACTCGGGAGATTCGAGCCAATAACGCTCGAAATCATCAGCAGTGCGGGGAACGCGGTTCTCGAAGCCCTGGCGCGTCTGGCGCTCGGCAGGATTTGTGATCGAGGTCAAGAAATCGCCAACAGTCTGGCGAGGGGGGCAGTACCAGCCCATACGCTCAAAGTAGTCCTTGGCAGCATTGGCAGGACCAAAGTAGATTTGGCGACCTTCATAGAGCACGACAGCCTTATCAAACAGATCGTAGATGGCCTGTGAGGCCTGGTAGATAGCAACCAGGTGAGTACCACCGCTGAAGTCGGCAGCGAAACGCAGCGATTGGACGAACTTGAGGGCAGTGGCGGAATCGAGGCCACGGGTACTAGAGAACCAAGGCGTTAGTACGGGAAAGCTGATGATGTACGAGTGGCAGTACAGGAAGCAGGCCACGAAGGGGCGAGAGGGTGAGAGGGAAGAAAATTCAAATGTCATGGGGCGGCAAAAGAGCGGACGCCGGCCGTATAAGGAAGCTAGCGAAAAGCTTTCCTGTGGGTCCGTCCGGAAGCGGCGAGCACAAGTAACTCTAAGCAAACGCGCTGTGAGTTGCATGTGGAAAAGCCGTGCGAGCCACTGGGTCGCCGCTTTTTTAGGGGCGATAGATTGATGGATATCATGTTAATCAAGCGAAAGTCTTACCTGTTGTCCCAAGCAGAAACTGGCGATCCAGCCAGCATCATCTCGGCAATACTAACACGCTTACGCTCACCTCCAGAGACACCGCGGATGAAATCGTTGCCAACCTTGGTGTTGTAGGTATGAGACAGGCCACACGCCGCCATGACGACCTTGGCGGCATACTTGCAGAATTCATTGCGCGACAGGCCATGGGGTCTGACAGCAGGAGTTCTGACAGCGGCAGCGAACTCCAGGGTCTGGCCAACAGTCAAGTGCGGGAAGTGCTTATCAACCTCCTGGTTGTAGATGGCCTCGCCCTTGAACTCCTTGACCATGCGGGTCTGCGGAACACCGTTGAAACTGATGACGGACTCAGCACCCTGTTGCAGGCCGTGCATCTCACCACAGATTGTCTTGAGAAGCGTAGAGCATCCAGAGCCAGGACGGCCAAGGACGACAAGCAGCTCACCAGGATTGAGCAAGCCATCAAACTTGTGGAGGATCTGCTTCGGTGGGCTGGGGTTACCGCGAAACAGGCGCTTGGTAGCCATTATAGGACCAAGCATGAAGGAGGCGACAGTGTCCTGCATCTGGATGGCATCGCCAGTGCCAGTCACTGACAGATTACTGTATGACACACCGGCACTGGTACGGTGGATGTTCTCGCTCTTGAGTGTCTGCACAAAGGACTGCATCCATTTGCTTAGATTGAAGCTGGGGCTAGCGGGGTCCAGCTCCGGGTCTGAAGAGAAGTCAGGGACGACAATGTCGGCCTCTGAAGCAGTGCCGCCAGTCTGGCGCCGGGACAGGGCGGTGGCAATGCGCTGCAGTTCACGGCGAGTAGACTCGTCGTAGTCCGCGGCAGCGACCTGTTCATCGTCGGCATAGCGCGAGGGAGTTTTGCGAAGGTTGTTTTGAGTTTCACCGCTGAGATCGCGGTGATGGCCAGAGTTGACGGGCTCAAACTTGGCCTCTTCCTCATAGGGCTCCATGGCGGAAGATGTAGGAGACTAATGTGGTTGAAAGTTCTATCCAGGCAGTTTATAGTGACCAAAGGGATAAGAGATGAAGGTGAATAAGATGCGTGATGATAGATTTGGAGGGGGGGGGTGTTATATTATTAAGGTATAAAAAGTATGACAGGGAATAATGATCACGAATAACAGAAAGGAGGTAGAAAGAAAAGAAAAGGACAAAGGGATACGATACGACCCAAGGAAGGGGATCGGTGGATGGGAAGAGACTCTGTGTGTAAGACAAAGACAGACTTGACAATGACAGAGAAGTAGTGACAGAAGACAAGTAGTGGAGGGGGGGGGGGCGGGTTAGATATAGGAAAGCTGGAACGGAGGTTTTGTTTCCAAGCCAGGCCAAGTTGGCTGATGACACAGACCAAGAGCAAGACGAGACGAGACGAGAACGAGAGAAGTAAGAAAGTAGCATAAAAAGATGTGAAATGCAGAGAGACCCATACAGGCATGCACAGGTAGAGGCGCAACGACAACGACAACAACAACAACAACAACAGGCCTAGCTAGCTTTTAGTGTTATGCAAGCTTACCTTTCCCACTTCGGGTTTGTAGGGAGTCCCGTTCCAGAGAACTAGAGATTAGGTTACGGCGTCCGCTTTCAGTCAGCCCAGTTAGTCCAGCCAGTCCAGCCAGTCCAGTCAGTCCAGTTAGTCCAAGTCATGCACGCACCATGCATCCCCCATGGCGGGACTGCGCTTTTTCGATCTTGCGAGCTATCCCTTTTTTTGGTGTTGTTTTCTTTCCTTGTTGTTCCTTATGGTTCCTTGTAAGAATTCTGCACTTCCTTGTCTGGAACCCGAGAAGCTCGGTGTTTCTCGCATTGCGTCCCGGAGACGGACAAGGGGGCAGCAAGAAGGAGAAGGGCTTATAGAGGATCCCGAGAAGAGAACGCGAGTGAGGCGGTACATACTATCTGTACGGTGTGAATGGACAGACAAAGAGGACGACAGAAAGGGCAAACAGGCGAGGGGCAAGAGAGGCGGTTAGCATGAGTGTTTTTTTTTTGTTTTTTTTTTTTTGTTTTTTTTGTTTTTTTTGTTTTTCTACTTTGTTTTTTAGGTTCTTTTCTGCTTCTTTTGTCTCACGCATTCTTCATATCTATGCGCCGATAGACATAAGCCTACTGGTAAGCAAGCCGCTCGAGCTGTGTCTCTTGTTTATTTTTATTTTGTTTTATTTTATTTTTCATCTTCATCTTCATCTTCATCCTCATCCTCATCCTCATCCTCATCTTCATCTTCATTTTCCTGTCTCGCGTGAGACTGACTACCGCAAACAGTAAAGCACACAAGCCCATTATCAAAGTACCATACCAGGCCAAGATACCCCGGCTACCTACCCACGTTCATTCATTTACACTCACACTCAGAGCTTTGCTCACTACTCAACACTCGGACATGGACAGAGCTAAATGTTTATGCGTGTGCTACAGATCGTTTCCCTTCTGTTTCTCCTGTCTTGCTGGGCTGCTCTGCTCTGCATCAAATGCACGTGCCTTAATTTCCCCTCTCCTCTTTCAATTTCTCTCTCTCTCCCCTCGACACAGAAACGGTAAGTAGCGACAAGCACCGCCCACGTCGCCTACGTCAAGGCCAGCCCAACCGAATGCCAAGCTTGATCCTATCTCACCGAAGCACAAGCCTAAACTAAACCTAAACCCACGGCTTAGCACGTAGCAGCAGACAGCGGCAGTCACGGCAAAGAACCTCCGGTCTACTGTCCTCCTGGCGGTTAGATAAACAGGAGGGCGATGTGATGGTGGGTTTTGGCAATGCACTTGGCGATGAAACTCGCGTTCTGGAAGCCAAGAAGGAGGCGGGATTGGTGGACATGCGCGTCTACTGTTTACACGCAGCAAGCAATTCAACGGATTTTGTAAGATCGTAAGTGCCTTGCCGTGCTATGTATCAAGGGTAGGTACAGTGAGTAACATCACAACACAGCTTGCTTTATCCAAGGAAATCGTGACAATAATGAAAGAATAATCCTGAAAAATCGGAATATAGAATAAAGAGAAGTACCGGAATAAACCACTTCACAGCCGCTGTGCCTTCTTTCCTCTCCTCTCCTCTCCTCTCCTCCTCTCCCCCCCCCCCCTCCTCTCCCCTATCCCATGACCACCATGTCTCCCCTCTGGCTCTCGCTCCAACTCTGTCTGCTGCAAACCGTAGGTATTGGCGCAAACGCACAGCAGGTATAAATCGGCAGTAGCTTTTCTGGCGCCTTTATTTGCTGTGCGTGTTGTATGTGCCATGCGCAATCTTAGATGATGCATTGTTATACGATATTCAGGAGCTGAGAGGAGTGGCAGTCAGTAGGCAGAGCCCCTGTGTCTTGTTCGTCCGGCTGTCCGTCTTATCTTGCCGCCCTTCCTACCCTGTCCTCCTTTTTCCACTCAAGCATTCCTACAATTACATTTCCTGCTCCTCTATTGATGTAATCCAGCCAAGTATTGCTTTCTCTCTCTCCCTTTTGCAGCTCGCCTTGGTCGCACTTGCGCTCGCACTTGCGCTCGCTCTCGCTCTCGCGCTCGCTCTCGCTTCCCCCCTCTGTCTTGCTAGCTGTCCCTCCCTACCCCAGCAGAGAAAAAGGTCGTGGTCGAGCCAGGTGCCAAGCCGAAAGTAGACAAACAATAAAATCACAGAATAAATGAATTGGAAATAAATTGAAAACAAAAACACAAAAGGCTCTTCTGCTCCACCGTTCGTTCACCTACCTATTTGCTACGCTACCAGCTGATCAACAAAGGAACGAACTGGACGAAAGGCAAAAAGAGGAAAGAAAACAATAATAGTAAATGAAAATGACCAAGAAACACATAGAATGAGAATGGAGGCTCTGGGCCTGCCGCCTTGGCTCGGTACTTCGCATGGGCTCTTCCTTTCTTCCCCTTCCTCCCCCTTCTCTTCCTCCCCCTTCTCTTTCTGCCCCTTCTCTTCCTCCCCCCCTTCACTTCCTCCTGCTCATCTTCTAGATTCATGCTACCGTAGCATCTTCGCGCCTCACCTCGCCTCGGGGACCAACTAAACTTCGAATCCCGTACCTCACAACAGAAAGGCGGGATTCGCTGTTCTATTGCTTCTGCCCAGCCTTGCCATGCATGAGCACGAAGCCATCCCAAACAAAACCCAAACAGGCACGGTACCCAATAAACAAAATCCCATAAAGCTCCGCACTCGAGGCATATGAGGGCTTTCAGCCCCCGTCTACGCACTCGTCACCCTCTCCGCCCCCTATGCCAGCCAATCACAGTCCATATATGCTCATCAAATACCCACATCTTCGTCCGGCTCTTCTCACAGCCTACTTTGCACATTGTCATCTCCGTCACCCAAAAATCTATTGGTGTTGTATTATTTTACGTTCACTGGAGACTTCGCTGTCCTAGAAGAAAAAAGCCCTGTTCTACCTCTACAATATACTGCATGTCGCTCTATTTGTTCCACTAAAATGTCAGTAACAACTCGACCTTACGGGCTCTTGTCGGCTGCCGCACAACACCGGCATCCGTTGCTGTCCCGATACTTGGACAAAGAAAGGGTTTGCCGTGATGCTCTGTTAGGGTTATGTATCTGATATCTGTCTTGCCACTGTACCTCCCTCTTACACTTACACTCCGCTCCTCCTACACTCTGTCTCGCACTGTACCTCGGCTTCGTTGGCTTGCTTCCCCTCCTCCCTTTCCTAGGTTGTCCGTGCCTCAACCTTTTTTGTGTTCGTAGCCTGCATTTCTGCCGATATCCCTATGACGAGAAGATGAGACCGGCTGTGCAACGTGCAAGCCTCTCCTCTCTGTCCGTCTTCCTGTCAGAGCCATGGCCACGAACATAGCCATAGAACTGGTGCATATATACACAATACGAACTGCCCCATCGCTATTCCAGCTCCTCCCCCTCCTACCCGCCATTAGACCTACGCTGCCATGATGCTTCGGCACGCCAGATATCCAAGCTTCCATCGGTCGGCCAGCCGGTCTGCTCTTTTGCCTCCATGACCTTTCCTTTTTGTTCCCTCTTGTTCTTGTTTTATTTTTGGCTCTCTACATACCGCCCCAGGCACTGTTCTCTCTGCTGCCGTTGCGTGCGGTGCCTTGTGCGTGCGCTACTACCCCTAGCCTCTTGCATTTCTCTCTCCCTCTTCTTGCCCCCTCATTGTTAGATTCCTCTTCTCTCAGGTCCTTGATAAGAGAATCGAGTCTTTGCCTGCTGTGACTTCTCAGCCTCATCTCAACGCTAATACAGTATTGACTCATAGCATAGTGCTTAGAGTGAGCCGAGGAAGCAGCTACCAACCAGACTATGGTGATGTCACCAAGTCAAGACTAATAGGGCAAAATTTGGGCACTTATTTTGTCAGTATATTCCTGTGCGTAGTCCTGCTCCCCAACAGGGCCATTTAAAGTGAAAATAATAAAAATAATAAAAACTCAAAGTAAAAATATTGTAAATAAAACCTCTTGACAAAAGGCCTTCGGTTGGGTCTTTCTTTCTCTAGAGGATGAGGCAAATCTGTCTCTTCTCTCTCGGCTCCTATCTTACTACTCGGAGTCTCTTATTTGGCTAAATCACTCGGGAACTGTTGAAGCTCGATAAAAAGATAGAAATGCTAAAAAGATGCAGCTCGTGATGTTGCCCTTACAAGCAGTCTATCAAAATCTCGCCATAGCCGGTCTAGAAGTCCAGCTAGGAGCAATATCGTACAATACTACCCACTTATTTCTTACTCGCTTCCATTTTCTTATTCCTATTTTCTTACATCGTCTGCTAGTCTCATTCGTCTTCATACTATTGGCCTACTCAAATCTTGATGGTGAAATGACCATGGAGTTTTCCGGTTGCGTGTAGCAGCGAGTGAATCTTTCATGCTTCTCAGTCGCATGATAGGGTTAATGAGCATGGCAGGGTTAACATAGCCATGGGAAATATCCGTGTAACGTAGAAGCCATCATGGCTTCATCTCTAATAGACAACAAATAGATGAAGGTTTCTCATTAATGACATACGTGTGATGGATAGGCTTGCTTAAGTACTGGAATATATGCCAATTTCCAGCTATCTATGGTAGATATCAGATATCCCCATTTGCACTTGACGGTCTAGACACGTAAACAACGGCACCATCCTCTTTTCCTTCAAAACCATACATACATTTGTGAATAAGTAGCGATAGAAGGCATTATTCCATCTGTATCCTGCTGTCCTTTTATTTTGTGAATGTCAGCTTGGTACGCAGTCAAACTAGACTTACCCTTGAGTATAACAACAGCGACAGCTACGATAGCTATATGGCCTTGGAAGCGATCACTCAGGCGTCCACCAGCTCACAACCACCGTTTCTTGGAAGAATAGCTTCTTTAATTGTGCTCGAGGTCAGGTGAAAACAATGCTAGTTCCGTGTTAGCGTATGGGTCCGTCCGAAGAGTACTAACATTCCATCACCAGATCGTCTGCAGCTCTTGTATCATGTGTCACTTGTTGACCAAGCAGATATAAATGAGCCATTTGGGAACAAATAATCATGCCCCGTTTTGTATTGACCGACGTACTGACATGCACAAGACATGCTCATTGGCCTTTTACTTCTGTAAAGCTATATAGGTCCATTCTATATACAGTCCCAAGGCTAGGTGACACAAAACTGGGATACCAAGCATCGCATCTCGGGACTGACAATAAAGGCTTGCATGTAGCTAGCTAGTGGCTGTTAATAGAATATATAGAAAATAGCCAAAGAACAATAAGTAGCTAGTTGCGAGACTGACCTTTGCATCTGTTCTTTTTGGCTGATTGGGTGGTAGATGCTGTAGCTTACAGGGCAAACCTAAACGGTGATATGCCGTGTTGTCGGCTTTAATCCTGAAATGCCCAGCTTTCTAATTCTATATCACGCCGTCCAGCTACCTGCATGTATACTGTTTCTGCAGATGTAGTCCGGTGTCTCGTTCTACCACCGTGTCTCTCATATAACTCTTGCAAACAAACGAGACCAACCAGTCAGATGAGATTATTCCCACCCTTGGCTCTCACGATGGCCTCACAACAACCTACACCCCTCATGGTAGTCTCATCAATGCTTAGCCCGTTACTCCTTCCTTGCCTACCATCTCTAAAAAAGATTTCCAGAAGCTGAATGGCCATGATCCAAGTGTCCCCATACGTGTGCTTCTCCCCTTGCCGGGCCGGCACATACATCGCATGCTGTCCTTGGACTAGCTTGTCATACACCGTATCTCTACTAAAACTAGCCATTTCGATCTCGTAGTGGTCGAGTGTGTCCAGCCTCCAGTCTCCGGTCTCTAGCACATCTCCCGGCTCCCAGTGACTGCCACGCTTAGCTTCTGATAATGATATAGGGTTTCTTCACTTCTACCTAGTCCGAAATCTCACTGCGTACGAAACTCAGCAGACTTGTCCCAGAACACACACCCTACAAATCTCATTGACGTGTTTCTCATCACCTTCCAAGCCCCGTATTGCTTTTCTATCTATTTGGTCTATTATCAACGCCATCCTTGCTGCTACCAAGCCTCAGGAAAACATGAATGATATACTTACATTGCTGCTCTGTAGCCGAGGACCTGCCAGTCACAAAGTCTCACGTTATGGCTATCAATCAAGCCACACATACACACCAGACACATACACAATCTCTCTCTCCCTATCCCTCTTGACTCCAACGTATGCCCTTGTCTCCTTTTCTGTGACGCCCCAGATGCCCGCAGCGTGAGTGGAACTGTTGAACACAAACCAAAGCCCGAGACTCGGACTCGGTTTAGCCTTCGTCTTTTCTTCCTTTTGTTTTCGGATTGTATTTATCATCGGGAAATACAAGTCTGCTATTGTGGATTTTCAAGACAGAGGAGAGGATAAAAGAAAAGAGCAGGAGATCAAACAAAGGTCACTGGTCAAATTGAAACTCGATATACCACATGTTTAGCGTAAGCCAGCAGATGAACGTCTCTGGGGACTTGACGGGCAGGAGGTGAGAGTGAGAGATTTGTCATCTATACAGAGCCAGCTCATGGCGGGTCCAAGTTTGAAGCATCGCGTATCAAAGCCTGCTGTGCAAGTCTTACACCCAGATTCGTTTCATACTAAAGCATACCCAAAGAAAGAATACGTTCACGCATGTTTACACACAAGGAAAAAATACTTTTTTTTAGATGCATATAGATATAGATAGGACAGGACTAGTGCTAGTGGTCTTCTTGAGCACAAGGTTCCTAGGCATATGAGGAGGCGCTGAGCAACGCGCAGACGAGACACACAAAGTCAAGGCCCAAGTGCTAAGTGGAAAACTCACTTTATTATTGTGTACAAATTTAATTTTGTATGTTACTAAACTAGCGCCGAACAAGTATCGCTTCAAAGGAGAGAAGGAAGGGGGAGCAAAAGAAGACTAAGCCAAGAGAGAAACAGATGAGCGGGGAAGAGGGCTTTGACTCGACCTTGAGGGCCCTTCTATGCCATTTAGGCGAGGTTGTCTTGATTGGTAGTGTGATAGCAGAAAGGTCTGGCTTTCTTCCCGTCTCTATCTAGCCCATTATGATATGTCTGTGTGATTATATGCTCATGAGGAATTAAAGTCTCTCTTGTCTGTGCTGTCGATCACTGTGATAGCAGATAATATGGTGTGACGAGAGGGGTAGAGAGGGTTTGAGAAAGAGGGCATGAGAGTCGGGGAACGGTGGAAAAGGGTAAGTAGACAAATAGAGCAGACGCCCTGTGAGAGACCAAGACTGAGTAGGTGAAAGAGAGTTATTAGAGATTTGTAAATTAACAATCATGAGAGAGAGTGAGAGAAAAAAATAGCGCCAAGTTGATCGACGTGCAAGCTTCGTTTTAGCCGAGATTTGGGACCTTGTATCTTTCTTCCTTTCCTTCTCTCCCAACTCCCCCGAGATGAGACTCTCGCTCTATTTAACCAAGTTGTTTACATCTGTCGAATGCTGCCATATGATCGCGAAATCCAGGGGCGGAAACTTCCTAACACCTGTTTTGTTTTTGAATTCCCTTCTTGACTCGTTCCTCCTCCCCTTTCAGATATTCTTTGTTCTTTCTGTGACCTCGCAGTTGTAATAGACGAGCTTTCTTCGCCATTTTGATATTCTACTTCCACATGTGGTATGCTATAACCGATAAAGACAGAGACATACACACACACACACACACACATGCTGGCAGGAATACTCTAATTCAGAACCTGCTCTTCCTATGTCCATATCCCATCTCTCGCCCCTATCGTTTGCGTTGGATCTGCAGCTGAGGCTATCAAATCTAGTTGGGTGGCTTGCCTGATTTCCATGAGAGAGAGAAAAAAAAATAAAAGAGCCTGCCCTAGCCAAGTATGGCCTGGTGGGATATGAGTCTAGCTTAGCCTGGCCCTGCTCTTGCGTAGTATATTATGTTTGTATTGTTGACAAGAAGGAACAGGCAAACGAAAGAGTCTTCCTTATCCCCCTCTTCTCATCTCTGCTCCATTTCCCAGCCTCTGGAAGAACTAGAAAGACAGGCTCTAGACTCAAACCTGTCGATCATAGCTGCATTGAAGGAAGGTGTGAGTGTTTATATGGACCCGGGGTCGTGTGCTATAGCGTGGATAGGGCTTTTCTTTGAAGGATTATCCCAACAGTTACTGCGTCTTGTCTGTATCTTCTTTTCCTACTTTCGTGTCTCTTGACTACACAAAGAGAAAGTAGGCAATGCCCCTCTTCCTCTCGCCTAGCAGTCTCTTAGCTGTAAACTTGACTATAATTTTCTGTTCTATTTTAGTAGGAAGAGGATATTCACAAAGAGCTGGTAGGCTAGACCTAGGCTAGAAGAAGAGGAGAGCCAAGTCCACAGTCAAAGGTCATAGCGAGAAAGCAGATTCAAGATTGAAACATGCATCTCTTAGGGTTGTCTGTTGTCTAACAGATCTCAAGCCCATGCATTCACTCACTCACTACATGAGCACGCCTGTAATTAACTTGGAAGGGCTTTATAATACGTAAGACTCTTTTTTTTTCTGGTGGCATGGCACGTTTCACCACTGACCCCCGAGTTATTACAAATATAGATCAAGACGCGAACCAAACCGTCGCGGTATTTCTTCTAGAAGTCTGCAAAGTGCAGAAGCTTTTCCGCTGGGCACGGATAAGATAAAAAGTGAATTGTAACAAAACCATACGTTATGAACCACTGGGACATAGTACCCGGAAGCGGGATAATTCTGTAGCTCCCATTTGTCTCCATTGGATTGGGGCTGAAGAGGCCGGGTCCTGAGGCCTGGCTCCTGAGAGGGACTCCCGTTTATAGGGCATCTTCAACCTGTACATGAGTGGGGGAGGAGCCCTATGGATTACCAAACCTAGAATCTGCGCCCGCACGGGCGAGCCAGAAGAGAAATAGGCGAGAGGAAAGAAGAGAAAAAAAAGCAGAAGAGGGCAAGTCATCAAAGCCTAGAGTAGACGAAGGAAGAAGAAGAAGAAGAAGAAGAAGGGAGGGGGGCTTGCTCACTAGCTGAGCCCGCGTAACCTCACCAACTTGTCGGAAAACCTGGGTGAGATCGATGTCCTGTTTTGATGTTCATTCTGTAATCCTTACAAAGCAACGAAAGAGAAGAAAATTGAAGCCCGTTAGCTCTCTTTGTTTTCCCCTGTTCTTTGTGTAGTTGGGTTGGAAGAATTCTCCGGGCCTGCAATATAAAATTCCATATAGATCCTGGACAATTTCCAACTCTCAGGTGGCAGAGCCCCCCCTTTTCGAAGCGCTTCTCTTCCGAGTCGGGATTTATTATCTTGTCTTGCCCGATATTGAATTGAATAATATATCAAACTGGGCCGGGGGGGGGGGGGGAGAGCCAACAAAGAAGAGACATGAAAGCTCTGATCTCTATGCTGCCCTGGT
This sequence comes from Ceratocystis destructans, assembly GCA_038407095.1. Taxonomy (NCBI): domain Eukaryota; kingdom Fungi; phylum Ascomycota; class Sordariomycetes; order Microascales; family Ceratocystidaceae; genus Ceratocystis; species Ceratocystis destructans. Next base: position 22,239 of record JAXASZ010000926.1, read on the forward strand.
AATGGCAACAGGCCATGCCAGAGGGATAATATGGCTATAGCTTTAATCACCATGAGCAGCAATGACAAAGAGCAAGAGAAGAAGAACGAGGGATGCCTGGACTTCAGACTCGATGAGCGATGTAATTCGAGGCCTTCATGTCTAGTGCAAGATGTCACAGTGGCAGTCACAAGTGACAGTGACAGGATTGTGAAATGGTCAAGTCCAGGCGATGTGATAGTGATGCGGCCAAACGGAAACAATAGCTATCAAGCACAGACTCCTAATAGAGCACATCACACTGAGGTTATCTCTTTGTGCGTCTCATTCTCTCTCATTATTGTTCTCAAGAAATTGAAAATATGATTTCCATGGCAAGTTGCCTGATTAAGTCACAAGCCCGGCCCAGGCCAGTAGCCCAGCACATATTATCAGCGAGCAAGTGGCAGCCCAGTCCAAGGCCCGCAGTCGACAGCGGGTGAGACCCGCTCGATACCCGCTTCGTTGGATGAAGTTGTCGGGGATAAGGGGGTAATATTATATGAGATGTGCAACCCTTGTAACGGGGAGAGGGCGGCGGGAGAGAGCGAAACAGTGAGAGAGAGAAAGGCCTTGAGAGAGAAGGGTTGTATAGGACAGGGAAGGCAGAGGAGAATAGGAGATATTCGTTTTATTGTGCTTTCCCGTCGCAGAGTTCTCCTCATAGAACGAATTGATGGGCGAGACGAAACATCCGGTCAATCCTTTGCTCATGAAACTGAAATTTGCTGTGATCAATTTTGAAACCATGATATCTTTGTTGTTATAGGACGGTGTAGCAAAAGAAAGACTGGAGGCGGAGGCCGGCTTGGTGAGACACAGAGCACAGTCGACTGTATCTAAAGATGGAACATGCCATCCGATATTGGGGGGGGGGAGAAAAAAAACGAAAAAAACAAAGTCTACCTGCTATGTTGGTTGGGCAAGAAAATAGCGACACTCGGCCAATCAAACAGCTATCTTGTAGGAACTTCTTTCTTCTGCTTAGATAGACCAATCTCCCTATCTCTTTTCGCCCGTCTGTCTCGTTCTCTCTCGGTCCCCCTCCCCTTCCCTCTCCTCCCCCCTTTTTACCCCTCCCCATCAACATCATCTTGTTCACGGGTCCGTCTTCCGCGGCTCTCTCCTTGTTAGCTGACAAGGCCCCAGTGGCTTTTGTGGCTTGCGGGCAAGCTTTGGGGCTTGTGAGGCAAAGCTGAAGAAGGCGTCAATTGTGATGGCCTTGCCTCCTTCAAGCCGAGCATTCCCACGAAATACTTTCAGGGGGGGGGGTGTTTAAGAATCGTCGCTGATTTTGTGCGGCTATACGTCCTGTACACAGCAGTGCCTGGCCGAATGATATAATTTTTGGTAAAATGATTCAAACCGAAGACCAGGTGTGTGAGTGTGTGCATATGTGTGGGTGTGTATGTCAGTGTGCGTGTGTCAGTGTATATTTGTACATGACGGCAGACCATCTATTTCATCACAGTTTAGTAAGCAACACAAGGGTTGGGGTTAGCCTCTGCTCCTCTGAAGAAATGGGGCACGATAAACCAGACCAGCCAGGGAAACCAATGCTCCAGATATCTTACCATATTCCATTTTTAACAACATCAAAAACGCCAATATATTTACGCCATGTCTTGGTTTCCTAGTGTTTAGTTCTCTGGCTCTCTGGCTCTCTAGCTCTCTGGCTTGAACTGTCTCAGGGCGTGTTTCTAGCACCACAACGCAACAAGCAAAAGAGAGAAACAGGAAAGCATCAAGACTCAGTTTTATGCCATTATGTAAATAGCTTTGGTGCTATTTTTGGAGCTGCTCTAGTTTAACATTGCTATTCCTTAATCTCATACCTAGGTGCTATGGTGAGGGTTGGTTTGATATTATGACGCCGTTGATGCTTAGGTGGGCTCTCTATAGCATGTTTCTTGTACCTGCATAAGGTCCTTTACCACCACTAAACATGAACATGCATAAATGCAGTGCATAAGATTGCAGAGAAATACGTGCACAAAGAACAGAGACCTCGTGGTATTTTCACCCAATCACACACAAGCTCCAGCTCGCCTGTGACACAATGACGACATAAAAGAGCACAAGACACCTACCTACCTGATCTAGACCGGTGCTCTTTTAATAGCGAGCTCATCATATCACGCCGTCACATTATTTTTACATGTTTTTTATCCTTTATAGGGGGGCTTTGACGCCTAATTTCATTAGTCCTGATATGGCCCTTCTTGTCCTCTAACGCAGCTAGCCAGTGCTCTTAGAGGCCCTTTATTAGAGTCTAGGCTTTACCTATTCCCGTTTAGCCCTATTTTCCTGTTCCCGGGCGCTGTCACACGGCACCTTTGGTCCGCCCGCTTCCCTAAAGAGAGGGAAGACACGAGAAACGATGGGCAGATCTGCGACAGTGAAAACGACTACTTGCTCAGCTCCGGGTTCTCTTCCTTTTTATTGTCTTTTCTTTTCACCCCCTGCTCTCTGGCGGGGGCTCAGCTTCTCCTATCGTCATCACAAAGCTATGTGTCGTGTGTATCCCTATGGCACTTTCAAGCTGTACTATTATTCCTAATGCTTCCCAATCACCGCCCTTTCGAAGCCGCTATTGTGCTGCGTGTACTTGTGATTTTCGCCATAACAATGGGTTGCTTACTAGGCGGTTCTTTCTTTTGTCATTTGCTGCAATTATCTCCCTGTTGAGCCGTGCTTTTCATCTAGGAAAGGGAGCAGCTAACAGCTGGCCTGTGCCTCTGTCGCTATTTCTTATCAACCAGACTTACAAAAATACTGAGGGGCAAGGTGGGGAAGGGGTGTGGTGTGTCTGGCCGTGTCTGGCTGTGTCTGGCTGTGCCTGGTTGTCTTAGACTGTTGTCTGTATTGTCAAGTGACCTGCGAGAAAGTAAGAAAGAACAGAATCTACAGGGTCGAGCGAGTCCCGGCCCAGGAATCCAAGGCCCGCACAGACTTTGGCTAGTAGGAGTAAAATCAACTTGCAACACATCAGAGCAGGAAGACGAAGAAGGGGTCTTTTTGGTTGCAACTTACACAATCCTAGGATTTTTGTGCATGTTGCGTGTCCGTACCCTGTGTGGTGTGTCTGCTCGCTGGAGCTAATACTTGCCGTTGTTGAGCAGAAGGGGCTTAAATATTGCAGATAGACATGCTGGATGTGCAGCCATGCAGCTATATGTGCAGATCATCTCCTATCTAGACTGGTCGCGACTTGTTGCTGTGTGTGTTCGGCGTCTTTTCGAGCTGTCGGCGTCTGTGCCAGCGAGGTAGTGTCTGTGATTTGTGTCAAGTTCTCCTGCCCTTGCCTTTCTTTTGCCCTCTCTCTGCATCTCCTGCTCTTTATTCCCTGTTTGTCACTGTCTGTCTGGCTGCTCAAGTAACGTTAATGCAAGGGGAGACAACGAAGAAAAGAGCGCAAAATGCGAGAGGGGAAACTGAGCCGAGAGAACAGCAGCAGCAGCTTGCGCAGCAAGTGAGGGAGTAGAAAAGGGAGATAAAGACGAAGGAGGGAGAACGAGACAGGGAAAAGTTGGCAATGAAAAGCAGACAAAAAAGAGAGCAAGGAGAACCCGAGTGTTTGGGACAAGAGAGGAGTTGCAAGCTCGTTTGTCTATGCCACGCAAGGAGGAGACGGTAAATGAACATCTATTTGTCTAGATGTATATGCTAATGAGCCCTTTTCGTTCGTTCCCATTCCCACTTCTCTTTACTTTCTTCGCCCCCCCCCCCCGTCTTCTTTGCAATTTCGGATGCTGTGGAAAGGACAGAATGGACAGGATAACGTTGCATGGGGTATCTGTTGCAAACCCCCTTCTGCCCCTCAATAGATTAGGCCTTTCTTTTTTGTTCTGTTCTTCCTTTGACGCTTCAACACAGACCACCTTTGGCCCCGGAGCTTTTTAGTCCCTACTTTTTGAGACTCTGCTCGCCAGCAGCGTCACAGCCCATAGATAAATGATATTTGCATGTATGCAAGCGCAATATAGCACAGCTGCAGTCTCTATATTCTTCGACGGAAGATAGCGTCGCATCAGCCTGTAAGTACTCGGTACCTTGTTTTGTCTCTCCGCTGCGTGAAAATCAGTAGCGCGTTTGCGCCCTTCGCAGCCATTTGACAGCCCTTTCCAGGAGTGTCCAGAATATGTACATGTATACATATATGCACATATATACAATATACAATATACACACATGCACATACACATATACACTTACGCACGTACACATACGCATTTACGCACCTATAAATGTATATAAATACACAGATACGTACCTCGTGATGGCCTCCAGCATGTCCCGAACCTGTTTCTCCCTTGCTTTTCTACCGGCCAATGGGAAGCGAAATCATTCTCTATTTTAGCCTACCCAGAGCTCATTTACCAAGTCACAAGTACCAGTATAGCATTACTAATTTTCTTTGGCTAATGCACAACTGCCCTTTTCCCACTGTTGTATTTTTTGGTCATTTCTGAAAACGGGATTTTCTCGCGGCTTCCCAAAGCAAAAAAGACACCGCCGAGGATTTCAGGCAAGCTTGACCAAATAAAAGCCAGCCAGCCAGTCAGCCAAAGATATTCAGCCAAAGAGGGGGCTTCTTGCCTTGAGGGGTGGGTGGTTGGAACAAACTTGCAGAAAAAAGGAGCCAGTGGCTTGGATGGCAGCGATCAAAATAGAAAGAACTAAACAGCTTCCGAACGGTCATGAGACAAACCCATGGCTAAAGAAAGTGCTTGCTCTTTTTGCACTTGCGTCGTGAGCGCTGTACCATTTTAAACGCAGTCCGACTCCCACTTATTGCTGTTGGTCTTTTTGTTTAGCCGGGTAAAAGTGTCCATCCTGGAGGGGGTGCGGCACAATTTGGCTCTGAACGTTGGACCAAAAACTGCGATAAGACAAACGAGGCAACTGCATTATTTTGTTAGGGAAAGGGCTTGCGTAAGAGCAAATAAAACCTGGGAGAGAGGCGTGAATGGAGATTCAGGCTTCCTTCCTGTTCGACCCTTGTTTCGTACTTTCATGTTGTTTCTCCCCCGCATTGAAAAACTCGCATTGGTTAAACGTTGGGAAGAGGAAGCCGCGTGATTATGACCTTTTTGTTCTCCCCCCTCACCACGTCTTGTTGTTTCCATTCCGAGGCTCCTCGTTTGTTGTACGATATTTTTTTTCTTCTTCCCATATTGCCATCCCTTCCCCCCTCCCCGCGCCAAGAATGATCGTAAGCTCCTGGTAATGTGCAAAGTTTTCACTCCCTGCCTTTTTTCTTGTTCACCGGACGGATTATCAGACCATTAACAGTCCACCTAACGGCTAGTAGCTTGATAAAGAACGCGTTGCTGGACTCTATGCTCCTGGACACCTGTGTTATTTGGGAGTTCTAGCCCTGGTATCTAGAGGCCGACAACCTTGGTAAGTTGGTTTCTAGTCTAGCTTTGTAGCTTCATTGTGCGCGGGTGGCAACTTCTCATTTTCTTCAACGCATCCTGCCATTGTTTTGTGGGTTTTCCTGACTTAGCTCAGCTTTGGATTTCGTCAGCTAGTAGGCCGACTTTATTGGGCCTCATTGACGATGTTGAGTCAACACAAGAGCCATCATCTTGCTTGTCTCTGGTTTGTCTGTCCTTAACTCCTGCCACCTGTGCTGCCCACACGAAAAAAAAAACACAAAAAACAACCAAAAAAAAAGATAGCTCCTAGCTCCCCCCTCATGTCTTGGTCTTAATTCAACCCCTTGAGTGGCTTGTTCGTATCCCCCCTGGCTTTTTCACGCCCTCCACAAGGTATACTCTACACCCTGAAGCAAGCTTGCATCTCGAAAAGATCTACATACATGTGGTATTGTAAACACAGAGCCATACGTTATACAGATACACAATTCTTTCTCCTTCCCAGTTCTCAATAGAAGCCCTGGTCTCCTGTCTTTTAATCCCTGTGTCGCTTGCTGTTTTCTTTCTCCACCTATCCCCTCTTTCTTTCTCTTTCTGCCCAATCCATCTCATTGCTATGTTGATCCCAGCTTATGAGTCCCTATTCCGCTAGTGTGGCCGAGATAGTAAGCCAGCAAGAGAACACGGGGGTCAGGGAAAGGGCAAGGGAGACGAGAAAAAAGAGGGCAGGGCAAAAACGATTAGGAGAGGTGAGGACAAGAAAGAGGGCAGGAGGGCAGGAGGGCCGCAGGGCAGCAGGGCAGGAGGGCCGCAGGGCAGCAGAGCAGCAGAGCAGCAGGGCAGCAGGACATGAAGCCATGAAGCCATGAAGCCATGAAGCCATGAAGACACGAGGGTGTAAGGGAAACAAGAGCACCTAGGGAGTCATGAGAACAAAACAGTAGCTGCAGACAAAAAAAGATAAAACCAGTTCCGTTTGTGCTTTCCCAGGCAAGTACTTGCCTAGTCTTTCCTATTTAAGCCGATCAAGAGTAGAAAGAAGAACGAGGGAGAGTTAGAAGAGGCATAAAAGGCAAGCGAGCAGAGAAGGAGGAAGGGGTGTGTAGGTCGTGAAGGCGTGTGCTTATGGCGAGAGGCCCCAGAAATAAAACGATCAAATATGTAGAAATTAAGCTTCAATATCATCCAGGCTAGCAACAACCATGCTCGTCTACCTGCTCTTCTGCTCTTCTGCTCTTGTCCTCCTGCCTTCCTTGCCCTCCCGCTCGCTCTCCCGTTTGCTCTCTCCTTAACTGGCCTGGACTTCCCTCGTCCTCCGCCTTCACGTTTTTTCTTACTTACACCTTACGCCAGCTCGACTGCAGCAGAGTCCTTCTTTTTTCTTTTCTTTTTCTTTCTTTTTTCTCCGTCATTTTTCCTTTTTTTATATTTCCATTTGCTCTGCTTCACGACGTTCATTTCTTATAATACAGTTTTCTTTTGTCTGCGTATTGCCTTGCTTTGCCTTGATCATTAGACCTTTGTGCTACGCTTAAGCTGGAATTCCTTCTTTCTACCGTCATCTCTCCAACTATCGCCATCAACGCACAGCGCTAGATGCCGTTATCCGCACCCAGTACAATTATATCTACAGCCGCATTTTCTTATCCAAGGATTGAACATAGTACAAAATATATCCACCTTCGCGAGCCGGCATCATTCCATTCGCAAGAACACTTGGGCTTCATTGTTCCGCCAGCCACCTCTACTGTCGACCAAAAAAAACCACCATTTCTTATATTAGACTGCGGCCTTGGTTCATAGAGCATCTCATGGTTTTCCTTACGACATAGGACGACTTAGCTTGGAAGCTATTTTCTACACATCATGGAAACAGTTTATACTGCTTCTCAGCCCTTGCGGAGTAGTCTGCAGGTAGCTCCTCTCAGCATACACAAGAGCAGTCTATCACTGCAAGAAGAATACCAACAACAGCAGCAACAACAACAGCAGCAGCACCACCAACAACAACAACAACAGCTGGATCAAAGCCAACACCAACCACGACCACATCACAACTACCAGTTCCAGTCCACTTCTACCCAATCATCAAATTACTCATCAAGTGACCATCAGTCAATTTCCCCTTCTTCTTCGGGCCAATATCAGCTGCAACGCGGCAGTAGTAATTATGCCTACAAGTCTTCTGCCCCAGCCTCTTCCTCCGACATGTACTCTCAGTCTCAAATAACACCGCCAGCAACCCCTCGGACAGGTGTTGATGGCTTTGAGCCAAAAGCAAACCACATACATCAACACCAAATCATAGAAGAAGAAGAAGAGCCTCAGTACGATGAACAGCAGGAAGAATATGATGAATCACATGTCCTGCAGCCTCCCGTATTCCACAATTTTCTCCGCGCCATCTTCCCGTTCACCCCCACTGCCTCCTCTGGAGAAGCTAGTGTGACTCTACCACTAAACGAGGGCGATGTCATCTTGGTACACTCAATACACACCAACGGCTGGGCTGATGGTGCTTTGCTGGCATCAGGCGCTCGCGGATGGCTGCCGACTAATTATTGTGAGGCATACAACCCCGAGTATATGCGCGGCTTGTTAGCCGCCCTCCTAAGCTTCTGGGACTTGTTAAGGAGTACCTCTGTACAAAACGAAGAGATCTTTGGAAACCAGGAATTCATGAAGGGCATAATTGCCGGTGTTCGCTATCTTTTGGTAAGATCATAACCAACTCTCTTTCATTTTAACGCTCCTTGTGCTCTTGTCCTTCGATCGCCAGCTAACGCTAAAACCCTCCCACTGCAGGAGCGTACGGACTGCCTTACGCGCGAGTCTCCCACAATCCAACGCAATGACTATATGCGACGGGGACGCAAATCACTCTTGGCTGAACTTTCAACTCTGGTGAAAATCGCCAAGCAGCTTCCCGACTGCCAAAAGGGCGTTTTACCTCCTGGCATAACCGACGTGAGCGACATTGTAGACCAAATGATCTTGAAGGCTTTCAAAATCGTGATCAAGGGCGTGAGATTTCTGGACCTGCATGAAGAAGACCGCCGTCACCGTCTGCCGCCATCCATTGACCCCACTGCTGTACCTGCAGTGGCAGAGACTTGTTCGGCCTCAAGTGTCTCGTCTGCATCTAGCCGGTCTCAAACACAGCCACACGAACAACCATCGCACAGTATGGTCAGCTCCTCTATCCCTCCAACGCCCCCTGCCGACGATGCCTCGTCTTTTGACCCTCCCCCTGCACCGCCTATTGACGCTTCTTCGTCATTCGAAACACCTTCCATTTCGTCTTCTGATGATGTCGCCGTTGCCATTGATACCACAGGCTCTGCTACTGTGACTACTACTATTACTGCACCAGGTTCTGCTTCTACCTCCGCTTCCACTTCTGCCGCCTCCACCCCTACTACTACTCCTACATTTGCGCTTTCTGCAAGAACCCGTGGCGACGTTAGAGAAAGCTCGTCTCGTCGCCAATCACTATTGTCATATGGCCCCCAAAACACACACAGCGTACAGACTGTTGTCACACTGCCCAACAAGCGTCTCTCAAACGCTTATTCTCCGGGAGCAACGGCCTTTGGCAGAAATAAGCCCGTGAACAACAATAGATTATCATTTGCTGGCTCTACCCGTGTACAAAGGTGGTCTTTAGGAATTTCACATCGCATGTCCGTAGCGGGTCCTGCTTCTCCTCTTCCAGCCCAACAGCACCTGGTATCTCATCGTCTTAGCAAAAGCCACGATACTTTTCTTTCTCATCTTGGATCTTTTATCGGACGCCTTCAGTTCCAATCACAATCTCACACGGAGCTCGTATTGTCTATTAAGCAATCTGCAACTTCAGGTGGCGGATTACTGGCCGTTGTTGATGTAGTGTGTTTCCAGACTACCGTTAGTGCTGACATCATCACTGCCGCGCGCGCTTCCATGTTCGAACGCATTCAGGAGCTGGTTTCTGCTGGCCACGAGATCATTAAAAAATCTTCCCCCGAAGACACCGATGCCGTCATGCCTCAAGAAAACGGAGTTTTGATTGCTGCTGCTACCGGCTGCGTCAAAGCAGCGGGCGACTGCGTGGCTAAGACCAAGTGGGTTGTTGAGCGAATTGGCGATTTCGAGTTTGAACTCGACGAATCGTGGTCTCTTGGGATTGACCTTTCAGTCCTGGACTTTTCAAACGATGCCCATACCACCTCTACTGCTGCCTCGTCAGACCCGACCCCACAGATTGTCGAGGATGTCAGCGAAAATTTGGCTGTTTCAACGGACACCGTGCCGGAAAACCGCGAGGCTCGGAATTCTCAAACATCAGTCTCCAATTCCATATCGAGCGATGTTCACCAGTCTGGAACCAACGTATCGCAAAAACCACAACACACTACCAAGCCCAGCATCGCTGCCTCTCTCGATAAGCCTCTTCCCGAAGTTCCTCAAGTCGAGGTTACTACTCCTGGTACCGCCGAGTCGTTTGATAACGTTGAGAATACCCGCCACAGCAGTGCTTCTTCTATTTCTCACTCGCGCCCTCCTTCGGCACAGGGCTCTGCTGTTGCTTCTCCCCGCCAGAATAATGCCCGGGAGTTAGCTTCCCCAGAGTTGCCTGCCTCCCCTAAGTCATCTCGTCTTTCCCTCCCTTCCCTTCCCCAGATTTCCACCACCATGGACAAAGTGAGCTCCGAGAGCCATCCAGATGAGGTCACTTCTGCTGCCACTACCGACTTCCAACCCTCCCCCACATTCGAGATTCCTGCCCCTTCTAGTGCCGATAGTGGCACAACTCACACTAGCCGAGACTCTGAGTCGAGCATGTTGTCACGCACATCTACTCGCGCTACTACTCCTGATGGTCCCCGTAATAAGTCTTCTATCTCTGGACTTAGCACCAATAGCTCGTCCAAGGCCGAGTCTGTTGTCGCTAGCCATGATGCTGACGTTGAAGATGATGAGCACAAGCTTTTGGTTAAAACTTATGCCCATGAGCTCATGTTCAACAAAGAGGGACAAGTTACTGGTGGTACTATCCCAGCCTTAGTTGAGCGTCTAACAACCCATGAATCTACCCCTGATGCCATGTTTGTGTCTACCTTTTACCTCACTTTCCGCCTCTTCTGCAGCCCTGTCCGCTTTGCCCAGGCTCTGGTTGATCGCTTTGACTATGTCGCCGGCGCCCCCCACATGTCCGGACCTGTCCGGCTACGTGTATACAATGCCTTCAAGGGCTGGATGGAGTCTCACTGGCGCGACCAGGCTGACCGCGAAGCTCTGAGTATCATTGTTCCGTTTGCTGATACAAAGCTGTCCGCGGTACTACCCTCCGCTGGCCGCCGCCTCGTAGAACTCGCACAGAGAGTCTCACACGAGGGCGCGCTTGTTCCTCGCCTGGTTTCATCCATGGGCAAGACTAATACTGCCATCGCGGCGTATATCTCTCCCGATACACCCCTCCCTCCTGTGCAGATGAGCCGTAGCACTATCAACGCGCTGAACAATTGGAAGAACGGTGGTCCCTCACCTAGTATTCTGGACTTTGATCCCTTGGAGTTTGCCCGCCAGCTTACTGTCAAACAGATGAACATTTTCAGTTCCATTATGCCCACTGAGTTGCTTGGATCCCAGTGGATGAAGAAGGCCGGAGTTGATGCTCCCAATGTCAAGGCTATGTCTACTTTATCAACCGATCTTTCCAATTTCGTTGCGGAGAACATCCTGGGCTACACCGAGGTGAAGAAGCGTGCTGCTGCTATTAAACAGTGGATCAAGATTTCGTACCAGCTCTATGAGCTCCACAACTACGATGGTCTTATGGCCATTATCTGCCGTTTGAACAGCAGCACTATTACTCGCCTACGGAAGACTTGGGATAACATCTCTCCCAAGCGTCGTGAGATGCTTAAGAACCTGCAAGCTATTGTTGAGCCACAGCACAACCACAAGGCTCTGCGTAGCAAGCTGCATGATCATGTGCCACCTTGCCTGCCATTTTTGGGCATGTACCTCACAGACCTCACTTTTGTCGACATTGGCAATCAGGCCACCAAGCAGCTACACTCTAATCCTGCCACACAGGAAGCTTCCACTTCGATGCCAAGCTCGCCTCGCTTGGGTGGCACCGATAACAATGGTAGCGCCACTAACAGCAAGAGCAACAGTGGCATAACTGTTGTAAATTTTGACAAGCATACACGCACTGCTAAAATCATCGGTGAGCTGCAGCGATTCCAGATTCCGTACCGGTTGACCGAAGTGCCTGATATCCAGGACTGGATCTCAGCGAATCTCGAGCGCGTGCATGGCAACGATCAAGGCAATGTTCAGGTCACATACTACCGGCAAAGTCTGATGCTCGAGCCCCGCGAGGCGGCAGCGGCAATGCAAAGATAGAGAAAAGCAGGCTTAAGCTTCTTTCTTTGCCTATATATTTTTCCCTTTTACCTCACCTCCATTTCTTTTGGTTCTCCTCCGTCTCTCTTTTCTTGCCTTTTATTTTTCGTCCTTTTTGGTTATCTGATAACCGCCTTGTGCACCACTTTTTGATACCCATGATTTTCTATCGCTCTTCACCTGATGTACACTTTTATTTTTATTTTATTTTTGGAACATTCGCTATTACTCTTGTTATTTTCCGTTTCTCTCTTTCTGTGTCGTTTTGACGGGTGCGAAAATGATGCACAGGAAGGGGGGCCGATGCGTGAACGTGACATGGACCGGCCTTGGAACGCAGTAGAGGAGAGTTTTTTATATTGATTATATATCTACAATTTAACGAGATTATTATACCAAGATGAATTACCTTTTGCCATGTGTGTATTTTGCTTCTGGGGTATGCTGGATTTCTGTGTCTGTCCCTCTTCTATCAAATTTTGATTGCTCATATACTAAGTACTATAAGAATTTAATATGCGTCGCACAACTCGGGTCACGAGAATACATTTTCCCCAGCCATCCCCAGCCATCCCCCGAGTACCTGGTACTCTAATCGAAGCCCTTAACCACAACGACAAAGCCAACTCTGGGTGGAATACTCCATTACACTAAGACATCACAACATCACATCATGATCATCAGGTTCAAGCCCACTACTGTAAGAAATGCTCTTTAGATTTACATTTTTTGAGTATGCCAACAATGTATAGTGGGACTGATAGAAGCATCACGGGATATCGCGCTCCCGCAGCACAAGGGAGCGCCCAAGAAACGAACAGCGATTTTTAGCGCGGAGAGCAAATAAAACGATACTAAAGAGATGAAGAGCGATTTCTAGGTCTTTGAATTTAAAAGAAAAAGAAGAAAAAGAAGAAAAAGAAAAAAGGCCACTGCAACACCATGCACCAGCTCTTATCACCGCAATATGAGAGGGCGCGAGCTTTGCAACCACGTTTTTTGCTCACGTAGTTTATCTTATTCGCCCTTCACCTAGCTATAATGACATGCGGCACCCAGCACTGATAAATCTGACTTATATTGCTTTACTATTTCCGGCACTTGATACTAACGCAGCTATAGGGTGTTTAGTAGGTAAAGACAAAGATATATGGACATGTGTGGAGGAAGTGGGGACTAAGGGGGGGAGGCATAAGTCTGTGGGTGCTTTGTGTACCATGGGCTGGCAGCAGACAGACAAAGGCAGAAGAAGGGAAAAAGAGGAGGAGGGGGACTATGCTGGGATCCATTATCACTGGTCTGTCTGTATCTTCTCTCCTCTATCTTTCCTCCCCTCAATACCCACTTGTCACGTCACGCTCTAGCCACAAAGCTTGCAGCCTTCACAAAGGACCCAAGAGATGCATACAAAGATAGAGACAAAATTAGCCATCACCTCGTCCGTCTGTCGTGAGATAGCCAATGTGCAACAGCCAGAACCATTTTCGCTTCGACTCAATGCTGATAGGAAGATTGCTAATCCAACTAGGACCAGCAAGTTTCACGCTTCCAATCGACCCTTCTCGTAGTTCTCCCCAACTACTCCCACCATGAGCAACCAAGAAACGTTACATGTCAGGCGAATATCCCGTCAAAGTCGTATCAGAGTCCTTGTTTAGACTGGCTTCCTACATCTTACACGCTAGCAAGAAAGCCACAATTACAAGCTTTCTCTCAAGCCAAGGGATACCAAGGGGCACACCTTGGCTGGGCTAAAGTGCTGACGGCAATTTGCTTTGGCTGAACAAACTTTAAGTGAGAACATCGTATAACCATGTTTTGCTTCTGCATCGTTACCTTGGGTTGGTGTCCGTACGTAGTTGGAGAGTTCCGCGATGAGTTTGGACAAGGGGCTTATAGAGTGAAACTGAAGATTAGACAAGCCAATAGTGAAGAGCCCTGTGGCTACAGAAGGGGGCACCCTAAGGCCTCCTTGTAAGTTGTCGGTTGGAGTCCTCAAAGTGCCGGCTAACTCGCCGGGCCAATCAATTCATGAAGCGGCTTACTAGACGTCCAACTGTCTATCCGGCCAATCACAAGCGCGACGTACCATGATAAGGCAGTGAAGCCCCACAACGGCTTTTTACGGGCCGGGCTAGTGAGGGGAACAGCGGGGGAAGCGAATGGGGATTCTCGTTGCTGGTTACCTGATGATAAGCGTCCTGTATATTTTAGACAGAAAACAGCCGATAAACAGCCAAGTCTTAGCTCAACACCGCATACAGCACGCCAGCGCCAGGATAAAAACTAGTGCATTCACCGGTTCGTCTATATGCATGACCAATGCTGTACTACCAACCCAGCTCTCAGGCGTTACCAAGAACGAATAGGAAAAGAGAGGAAAAAGAGAAAAAAGACAGCAAAAAGCAAAAAGGTCCCGCGTGGACAAGATCAAATCCGACGAGTAATTGCCTTTTTTGCCCCAAAGAAGGCCCCCCCTCCCCTTAGCCTCAAGGCCTTAGCCCCAGCCCTAGCTTTACCAGACCAGAAAACGCCAACATACACGCAAGACGGTTGGTTGTTCATTTTTTGTTTTCCCCTGCTTCTTTCCTTCTTCTGCTTTCTCTCATGAGCTACTTCCTGTATTGGAAAACCGCTCCTTCCCGTCTCCACGCTTGGTGGTAGCCTCCATTAGCCCTGGGGGATCAAGAGGGTTCGTCATGTATCCTTATCATGTACCAAGCGCTGGTTCTTTTGACCGAAATCGCTTGCTGCTTGTTGTTATTGTTGCTTGCGCTGTACGTAGCATGAAGTAGTACAGAAATACAAGTACACGTAGCAGCCGGATCTGTTAGTCTGTCGACGATGTAGCAGCAGGAAGCTTGTCCCATGCTCCTTCCTACCTACACTTGCTATCAAGCCCCTCCTCCCTTCAATTTCCTGGGGCAGGTAGTTTCCCAATTCCTCTGGCCTCGTTTGCTAGCTGACATATTTTTTTCTGGCTCTTTCTCTTGAGCCTCTTGGGTCCTTCTTTACTAGGCTACTGGTTACATCTCGTCAGAAGGTTCGGCTGAGGTTGAAGATGGATCTTTCCTTTTTCGCGTTGTGGTCGTTTGTTGCCAATCCTACTTCTCTTAGCGTTATCACGGTCCTAAGGACCCTCGCATGAACGAAGTAACTGCTCCATATTGAGATTGAGCTTTTGATTCTTACCCTCGTGCTGTAGACATAAAAGCCTGGCAGGGCCTCGTTCCTGTCCTCGTTGTAGTTGTCCTTCATTCTTTCTTTATCTTGCTGCTCCAATTGGCTTTTTTCAACATTCCTCTACTACTGCTAACACTAAGCCTGTTGTTTCCCTTGTGCTATATTTATTATTCCCTGACAACTAACTGGTGCAAAGAAACAAGGTTCCTCTTTTCCTTTTGTTCTTCATTTTCTCTTCTTGCTCGTATCCTCTCCTCCTCTGCTTCTTTTATTCCCTCCAATCTCCTCTCCTTTCCTTTCACGGACCACTTGGTTAGACCCAGCGTAAGAACTGACTGTTCTGTTAAGACGTTAAGACGTCTAGACGGTCTGCTTATCTCTAGCACGGCGACCTTTTGCTGTTTGTTATCGCCCGTGCCATCGCTGCTCTTATTTTTCCGTCATTAACATTAATTCATTCATTTTCATTGTGGCTCCCCCCCCCCCTTCGGCCCATACATATTTCTGCATTCTCCCCAATATCTAGCTGAACATCTACCACGCGATTGTTGTTTTTTTTTTGTCTCATTTTGCTTGGCCGGCTCTTCATCATAAAGCTAGAAGCACTCGCTGTTTTCTTTCTATCTTGATCTGCCTGTCTTCTTCTTGGCTTTGCCTGTCATCACATTTTTAATTACCCTTGTTCCCCTGCAACTTTCTTGGGGTACCTTTGTCTAGCTGTCAATCCGCGGGTATTTTTTCCTACCGCTGCTATTTTTGAGCTTTATTCCTCCCTTCTTTCTTGCTGGCGTCGCGTTTGCTTTGAATCTCTTCGTTACCTACGACTCCTCGATTTTTTTTTTTCCTGTCTGCGTTATTCCCGCCACCTAAAATCTCGCCTGGCACCCAGCTCTCTACAATCATGTCGGCCGATGCGCCCCGGGCTACGAATGTAGCTCCATCATTTCGCGATGAAAAGGACGGCCCCACTGAGATCGCCCCCCAGTCTTCCAACAATGCTCTCCTTCGTCCCGCCAACTGGCAATACAAGTCTTTCACGATTTTTGGCCGTGAACTGTGGTACGCCTCGCCAAAGGTCCAGCTGTTCATGGTCGCCATGGTGTGCTTCTTGTGTCCAGGAATGTTCAACGCCCTCAGTGGCATGGGAGGCGGTGGTCAAATCGACACTAAGCCTTCGAACGATGCCAACACCGCCCTCTACTCGACCTTTGCCGTAGTCGCCTTCTTCGCTGGCACCATTGCCAATGTCGTAGGTGTGCGTCTCACTCTATCTCTAGGCGGCATTGGTTATTCTGTGTATGTTGCTGCCTTTTTATGCTACAACCATACACACAACCGCGGCTTTGTTGTCTTCTCTGGCGCTTTTCTCGGTGTTTGTGCTGGTCTGCTATGGACCGCCCAGGGTGCTATCATGATGTCTTATCCTCCAGAGGAAAGCAAGGGACGTTATATTTCGTGGTTCTGGGCCATTTTCAACATGGGTGCTGTTATCGGAGCTTTGGTAAGTTAGTGCTCTTTTCCGTTTCTCTTCGGGATCACCAGCCCCCTTTTGGTTTCAAGTCTAACATTAGCCTTGCGCAGATCCCTCTTGCGCAAAACGTTCACAATGACGCTGGCCCTGTTAATGACGGCACTTATGCCGCTTTCCTTGCCCTTACTTTCATTGGTGCTCTGCTTGCACTGCTACTTTGCAATGCCAAAAGCGTCATCCGTGAGGATGGTTCCAAGGTTATTCTCATGAAGAACCCTACCTGGAAATCTGAATTCATTGGTCTGTACGAGACCATTGCTGACGATCCGTGGATCATCCTGCTGTTCCCTATGTTCATGGCATCCAACATCTTCTACACCTACCAGCTCAACGATATGAACGCTCTCAACTTCAACACCCGCACGCGTGCTCTGAACAGTCTCCTGTACTGGTCCGCACAGATCATTGGCGCCTTGATCTACGGCTATGCCCTCGATATTGGTAGTATTGGCCGTGCCATGCGCGCGAAGATTGCCTGGGCCATGCTCATGGTCCTGACATTCGTCGTCTGGGGCATTGGCTGGGCCTGGCAAAAAGAGCAGCCCAGTCGTGAGGTCGTAACATCCAAAGAGTGGGAGTCGCAGAGAATTGACTGGACTGATGGCAGACGATACTACGAGCCTATGGTGCTGTTCTTCTTTTATGGTCTCTTCGATGCGCTCTGGCAGACTAGTGTATACTGGTTCATGGGTGCGCTATCCAATTCCGGCCGCAAGGCTGCTAACTTGGCAGGTATCTACAAGAGTCTGCAGTCAGCATTTGCAGCTATCTGGTGGGCCATGGACGGAAAGAAGATTTCATTTGATGCCATGTTTGGTTCTACAGTAAGTTGACCGGCCTATAAAGAATCGAGAGTCTGAAAGTTCCCTTGCTAATTAATGCCTTTTCTTCTCTTGATAGTGGGGTTTCTTGGCCGGTGGTCTGCTGATTGCAGGTCCTATTATCTTCCTGCGCATCAAGGACACGGTCAGTGTGGAAGAGGATCTGAAGTTTAGTGATGAGACTGTTGAAGATGTTACCGCGAAGACTATAGGCAAGGAGCAGAACGTCTAACTAGGAACTGGAGCGGCAGAATGGCGAAGGGCGGGCTGGACCAGTCCAGACTAGCCATGTATGTCATGATTTATTTAATGCAAACATATATACGCGCGCGCGTGTGTAGTGGCAATAATGGAAGCCACAGTATTTGATGAGCTAAGGAATTTTTCTGTATTGTTTGACTAAGGAGGGGAGATTATAGGGCCTGCTCTTGAAGATGAACCAGCTACTGTCATAGAGTCCAAGTAGTCTTGCTATATCCAAGATGGCCGAGAGGAAGGGGTTTATCTCCGGCCGCAAAGGCATTGTCGCCACGGCCGAGCAAGAGCTTTGGCGGACACAGCCACAAACTGGAAAGTCTCTGTCCATGTAAATGGGCACCGGGGTCCGGTGGGCTTTCACAATGACATGTTGCTTGGTAGCGACGGGCTTTCGCCAGCGTGTCGTGTATTTGAGAGGACACTATTCCTAGCCAGGCTCTTGTTGATGGCATCGCTTGATCTAAGTGGTACGGGAACTAAGCCTGCCTTGTTGTTTATTGTCTGATCCCACTGTCTTGCTCGACTAGTAGAAGGCAGAGCAGCAGCGCGTTCGCCGTTCCGGTAGATATTAGCTCCGCATGAAACACTATCTTGGAGAGAAAGCCATGGGAGCTTCCAGTGCGTGTAAAGGTGCGTTATTACCCTTTGGGATTCTGTACAAAGGCAGCGCTGCAAAGCTAGCGGCGAGGCTTGTGGGAAAACACATCTCGAGCAAGCATCTCTCCGGGAAGCACCTAAACAGAGGCCTGTGTAGCTGGGTCTTCGCCTAGGAAACGAGTGCCATGAATAAAAGTCTGTAGCCACGGGTTTTGTGTGCTTGCCACATCTTTGTCAAACGATCCGCGCAGGTTCTTGTTTAAGCAATAAGCCTACTTAGTGGAAGTACCAACCGTTGTTGCAACTTTCTTTCCCCGGTCGCTGTCAACGGGGTGTTGGAATTACTAATACCAGAGATGCTGCAAAGCCATATATCCCCATTGTTTGATTCGCTTATTATCTTGAGCAAACACTTTGCCAATACAGTGTGAAGTCAAGCTATTACTTCGATGGCTGTTGCTGGGTTCAAGAGCGTCTTAAGTCCTAATGTAGACGGTGATAATTATTCACATTTTAGAATCAAGGTTGAATTGACGCGAGTAACATGTGAAGCGCCAAGAAAGGTTTTTGAAAAAAAAAAAAAAAAAATCAGGGAAAACTTGAAGATAAAAGTAAGCGTCAAGACATAGACTCGGGAGAGGAGGCTTGGCCTGATAGAGCCGGGGCTCACGAAGTAAGACACTGCGGAGGGCCGAGGATGAAAGCCAGCGTGAGGGCCAAGAAAGAAGTGGCAAGAAACCCCCCGACGGGCGTTGGGCAGTCTGAAAGGGGGCAAGGAGATGGAGAATGGCGGAAGAAGCAGGAAAGATGGCAATGGGATAAGAAAAATAAGACGACAGAGTGCAAAAAGAGATGCTGAAGCTAGCAACGCCTCGTTTCGATCGAGGGACCTCCGGGTTATGAGCCCGGCGCGCTTCCACTGCGCCACGTTGCTTGCGAACTAAGCGGGTTTCCGGAAGAACGGCCCATAAACAACGGTTAAGAGGAAGCTGATCTTGGCCAGAGGACGAAGAGGGAGGGAGAGAGAAGGGGAGGAAGGAGATGTCGAGGAGAGCTCCATGAGAGGGTGCTGAGGGTGCTCTACTCTCAGCTACCAGCAAGAAACAAAGGATTACACGATGCGGCAACACCCATGCATATGGAAGGACAAAGCCGTTGTACTCCGCCTGAGCCTGCCACCCGTGCCGAGAACCGGCAGTCTTTTAGATTATATTACACGCGGTCGTCGCAGACCAAAAACACCAAGCATTCAACCCTGGGAGTCCCGCAGACACGCCCAGGGCTTTGCTGGGCCGAGGGCCCTCCTGGTCCAAGCGCCAGACCTTAAAAGTCATAGGAGTCACTTGAAGTCTAAGCAGATCTGCAATTGCTGACTGCGCAGGAGTTACTGGAAGATAACATCAGCCGGCAACTCCTGTCCGGAACGCGCCGTCGTATTGATGCAAAATAACAGTAGATAGACGTAAAATAATACAATGCAACGGCAAATGCTCTTTTGTGGCCTGCGGGAGACACGGGGAAGTGGCAGATGCAGAAGCAATCGCAGCCCTCAGAGCAGTCAAGATCGCAGCTGAACTTGCTCCACCATGAGCAGCAGAGGGTATGAATCTGTGCGTAGGAAGACGGACCAGAAAGCCTAGCACTAGATAAGCCAACCGGCAGGGTCTACTGGGTTCCGGGGCACTGCGAAGTCCCAGGAAACAAGACGATAGGCCGGCTAGCTGGCCAAGGCGGGCTACAACGTTTCTGATGGCGGCGTGGTGCTGGAAGAATGACGCGTTCAGGGTCGATTTTAAGAACTAGATAAGAGACGACTACTCAGATACCGACCCCTTTGGAGGGACGCTGGACCCCCCAAAGCCATTCAAGGTGAGCTGGATGAAAGGGCTGAGCGGAAGCTCCGTCTTTAGAATCCTGGCGGCGGGCTCCAGACATGACGACTTCGAGCAGTACCACTCCAAGTTCAACCGCCAAGACGCCGAGACAAAGTGAGTGCCAAGTGCCGAACTCTAGCAGGTCAAAGGACCTAGGCGACCCATGGGAATGCATGGCCAATGCTACGAGACTAACAGGAAGGTTTGTGAGAAAGCCCCTCAAAGTCCTCAAAGAAGATCGATCTCCCCCAAAACCTGCGTCCAGCCCTGCAGAGGGCTAGCCCTATCCGATGACCAGAGCGGTATCGTTTGATCTTAGTGATTCCAGTAAACTTCATGGATCTTGACAATGAGCTGCGAAGCCTAAAGCCGCACTACACAACTTTGACGATAACGTCGCCGCCGGCTCACCCCCTTCTTCACGAGCGGCCACCTTGGGGGATCTCATGAGTGCTTCAAGGATGAAGATATGTGATTCACCCGCCCAACACCGCCATCCGCAGATGTACAAGGGTAACGCCAAGAGAACACATTCTAGGGATAACTCTAGAAAAAGCTCCGTGGGGCTAGCTCCTGGATCAGAATGATAAAAAAGAATGGTGCTTGGCTTGGGTCATCAGTTAGAAACCTATTGAGATGCGTTCAGCTATATACCATTATTAAACATTTGGGGGCTTTGTATCACATTACAGCGGTCACGATAATTCGGATAACCTTTTCTCTAATCTGATAGGGCAAGTCAAGCGAGCTGAATAGCGAAAGACAAAAAGAAGACGGAAAATATTGAAAGCAAATAAGGGCCAGCTCTATAATAGGGTAGAGAGAGTGGAAGAAACTCAGCAAGAACAAAGGTGAAACAGGCGCCCATCCAGGATGCTGCAACTATATCAAGATAGAGAGGCACAGTCATAGGGCGCGAAGTGGAGACAGATAGCCGACCAGCTAATAACAACGCAGGCCTGTCAGGCGAAGCAACCTTAGGCACCCCAGTCGATTCTCTATTTATGGCCAAAGCAGCGCCAGGCTATGGGGCGGGTGGAGAGACTTGGAGTGGTAGCTTCAAGAGGACTTGCAAAGGATGTACTACAAGATGGAAGTATAAGAACTAGCTGAGCCCTGTGAATATATATCCTCTCACGAAGCCTGAGACCTTGAGCTTGTACGCCCATCTTCTCATCTCCCCGTGAGTCTTCTTCGGACTAATAGACCAAAGATTCGGTCGTCCGTCATTTGGCTTGTTCATTTGGTTTTACTATAATTTCCTTTGTTCTTCATTAGCGTCAGCATCAGCATTATCATTGAGCATTCGGCATATATAATACTTCACTTACTGCCAGACTATCGTCATATCAGCAAGGACTTTCACCTTTCCATTTACCCGCCTCCCCATATACCGCTTCTTTCTTCCTCTTTCTCTCTCTCTCTCTCTCTCTCTCTCTCTCTCTCTCTGCCTCTCGCACCTATTCATCACCATGAATCTCCATTCCTTTTCTCTTCTTGTCCTGGCTACCCTTGCCACTGCTGACGTTTGCCAAACACTCCGAAGCATGAGCGGCGAAACAGGCAACATAAAGATCAAATCCAAAACCTCGGTTTCTTTTTTGACCGAGAATCTCAACTACTGGTCGACTCTATGCTCTGCCCTAAAGCCCTCCTGCATCATCACCCCCAAAACCGTCGACCAGGTATCGCAGGTCATGCGCCAGATAAGCGAGTCGGGCGAAACCTTTGCCATCAAGAGCGGCGGCCACAATGCTAATTGTGGCTGGTCCAGTGTCAGCGGCGGCCCGCTGGTGTCGATGCGCGAGTTCAACGAGGTTACGTTGGATAGGGAAACCGAAACGATACGCATCGGCGCTGGCCAGAGATGGGCCAACGTGCTGAACAAGCTAGACGGCACCGGCTACACCATGGTTGGAGGCCGCATGAGCGACGTAGGAGTAGGCGGCTTCATGCTTGGAGGCGGTCTAAGCTTCCTATCCACGCAGTATGGCTGGGCAGCCAGCAACGTGCTCGAGTACGAGATCGTTCTGATTAACGGCACTGTGACAACTGCTAGTGCCGACAAGAACCCCGATCTATGGAAGGTGCTCCGTGGCGGCGGCAACAACTTTGGCGTGGTGACTACCTTTACGGTCCGTGCCCGGCCCATCGGCGAGGTTTGGGGCGGCAGCTACATCTTCAGGGACTCGCCCACGACGGAGGCCACTCTGCTGACTGCCATACGCGATTTCGCCGAGTACTATCCGGACCCGAAGGCGGCGCTGATCCTGACGCGACAAATGAGCCTGGACAGGATCAACGCATGGACCATGTTTGTCTTCTACGACGGTCCAAAGCCGCCGCAGGGTATTTTCAGCAACTTCACGGCAGCCGGCGTGATTATAGACACAACGCGAACGCGGTCGTACCGCGACTTGATCACGGCCAACAGCTGGGGCTCTCAAAAAGGCTTTGTGTTTACCATTGGCACTGAGACATTTGCTAACCCGACCGCCGAGCACACGGAGGAAGTCTACAACGCAATACATCAGTCCTGGGTGCCGGTATCGCAGTCCATTCAAGACGTCAAAGGCTCGATGGGCGTGATTGGCTACCAGCCGATCCCCCGCTCCATGGCACGCCTCGCACGCGAGCTTGGTGGTGATATGATAGGACTGACTGACGATGTGGACCGCATTATCGTGGAAGTCAACTACGGACACCTGCTGCACTCGGAATACGACCGCATTGGAGGTGCCACACAGCAGACCATTGACAATATGAGCTCGGCGATTGACAGACTGGTGGGTGAAGGCAAGATCCCCAACGCGGCCCGGCCGCTGTTTATGAACGACGGGTTCCGCTCGCAGGATATATTCGCACGTTATGGCCCGGAGAACCAGGAGCTAGCGCGCAAGGTATCGGCAGAGGTGGATCCTATGGGGATCATCCAGCAGCGGACAGGCGGCTTCAAGGTGTAAGGCACAGGGTCGATGCAGGGACGGCACAGGGGCCAAGGCCCACTCAAGCGCCGGCTCAGTACATAGCAGCCATTATTAGCGTGAACCGTGCCTGGACTCAAGAGATGGAGATCGGGAGCTTTTTTTTGGGGGTTCACTTGTTGTTTACTTGTATTTCGTTGTGTATTTCCTAAAAAAGCAGATAATATAATTGATATGTATATTAGGCTACGAAGGCTAAATTAAGACACTGGCGTTTACCGTGCACGTGTGGATGGCAGGAATTGATGCACGTCTAAGAAAAGAATGCTGGAAAAACAGTGGGGGACAAGCCGCGGTATGCATGTATATGTAGGCTGCTGTGCCGCAGGAGTAGACGAGAAAGGGAGCCATCAGACGACGTTGTTAGGCAAGACACGGAGGGCAAGACAGAAACAGAGACAGTGGGAGGGATCGCTAGCCAGCACAGCAGCAGAAAGCAAAGGCCCAGTAGGCAACTGTACGTAAGTATGTAAGACGCAAGACTGCTGTTACCAAGACTCGGGGAGGACGAGCAGAATAGAACGGCCCCCACGGTCAGGGTCACGACAGCTGATAAGCCGTTTTCATGCGGCGTGTTGTAGACAGGCCGAGTACAAGGGCACACTTGTCTGGCCTGTGATTGGCTGAAGTTAAGTGCAACACGTGATTGGCTGGAAGCAAGCAAGCAAAGCAAGCACGAGTATGATTGAACGACGACTTGGTTTAGACGATTTTATCATGATTTTTTTCTATTCTTTTTTATATTCAGGCTTGAGAACACAGACAAAAGACGAAAGAAATAAAGAAGAACAATTATCAGTCAAAGGGGAATTAGATGTGGTTAAATATAATACAGCAGAAGAGAAAAGAAAATCAAACAGCAAGACCAAGACTGACGACAACGGAGAGAAGATAAAAGCAGAAAATAAGAGAGAAAAAAAGAAAGAAAAAGAGATAAGAATGGTTCAAGTGACTGAATAAACCCCGACACTAAGCCACCGTAGAAAATAAGATCGAAAGAAGGATATCCCTACTCCTCCACAACGAGAACAACAACGCGGACAAGCAACTAATGGAAAGGGAGAAAGTAGAAGGCACCAAGTGTGATATATTCAGGAAAGAAAGAGAAAAAAAAGCAAATAAGAACAAGAATCTGGTGGTATCGATAGAAGTTGCTGCTGTCATCATTCTTCGTCATGCGTGAAGATGGGCTTGAGGCGTGACGTCTCGTTGTTGGGCGTCACACCACGGAGAGGGAAAGCCCCTTGGGAGCGGAGAGAAGGAAGCCTACGAGCGGTCGCCCAGAACAATACTTAGAGAGCCTTCGTAGTATCCCGTGCAGCCAACACCATCCAGATCTTCCATGCCCTTCATGTAGGCCTGGTAGTTGGTGGCATCACTCTTGACCCATGAGCACAAGGTGCCGGAGGGGTTGGAGATTGACATACCAATAAACTTCTGGTCATAGGCCTGCGCCACCAGCACCGACACGTCCGAGCCGGAGTTGCCGCCGTTGGTGTCGGAGCCAAAGTCATACTCGGCCCAGGTGCCTGCAAGCTGGCCGTAGCTGGTTGTCTGAACCTTGGAGCCAGCCGAGCAGGCCATGCCACCCTGGGTGTTGGTGTCAAAGGCGAAGCACTTCTTCTCTCCCGTGGAGATGACAAAGGTCAGAGCCGACGACCAAAAGCCGTTGACCTCTCCGGTAGGGCCAATCTTGTTCCAGTGGGCACAAGTGTAGGTCTCGTCGGCGTCGGTAGTGGTGACCACGGCAGTGTACGGATACAGAGAAATGGTACCGCAGTCAACCTCCATGATGTTGCAGCCCCACTGGTCCGATGTACCAGTGTTGCCCTTGTACGTGATGTCGGCAAGAGTAGCACGCTTCTTCGAAGAGGAGCCGGCGCAGAACTGCTTAGCGGTGCCACTTGAAGACGGGGTTAGGGCCGAAGACACCTTGGCCACAGCCTCCGAGACAACCTTGGAGGCGCCGGCAACAATGTTGTAGCCGTCAGCCTTGGTGGTAGTGGTGGGTTTGGCAGTAGTGGTGGCAGCAGCAGCTTGGTAAGAGTTTTCGGTAGGGGTGGGAGTGACGGCTGGAGTCTTAGTGGTAGAGGGAGCCGCAGCCACCTTGGGGGCCTTGGTGGGCTTTCCAGCAGCGTAGAATTCCTGCATTCCCACGTCGCGCTGTTCAATGGGCGACTCGACGGCAGCAACACGGCGCTGGTGGAACTGGCCGTGGGCCTTGACGTGGGCAGCAGCGGGCGAAGGGTGGGCAGACACGCCTAGGGCGAGCGCGCCGGCAATGGCGATGACGGAGGGGAGCTGCATGTTGACAAGCGAGGCGAGAGTGCTTTCGAGCGTGAAAACAGAGAATAGCGCTGTGTAAAAGAATGAATGTCTCGTCTGAGAGGGTTGTTATATGGAACAGGCTTTCGGCAAGCAGTGTGTCTGAGGCGACTTTGGAGTCGAAAAGAGAGAATAAGGAAAGAGAGAATGAAAAGCAAAAAAGACTCAAGACAATATGTCGAGCTTGGGCGCAAACAACAAGTAAAGAAAGACTGTGTTGTTGGGGATAGATCAAACAAGCAAAAAGAGAGCGAACTCTGTGACCCGTCTCGGAACACAAGAAAGAAGGACCGTGAAGTTTAAAAGGAAAAAGAAAAAGGAGCAGAGAGGGAAAAGAGAAACAAGAAAGTCACAAAGCCGGTGTTATAGGAGAAGACAAGGAACAGACACAGACAGGGCCTAGGAACACAACCAGGGCCAAGAAGAACAGGCGCAGGCACAGGCTCAGGCACAGGCTCAGGCACAGGCTCAGGCAGAGGAGAAGTCAAGCAAAGATCAAAATGAGAGTGGTTAGGATATGGGGAGTGGAGAGAGAGGAGACATGGGGGGCGTGCGTCTAGACACCGGCGGGCAGACCAGACCGGAAGAGAGGCTTCGACAAGAGCAGTGGACGAGCGAGCCGCGCAATCAGACCAGGTCTACAGGGCAATACTGGGCTCTGGGCTCCTGAACGCGCGTAGGGGTGCGTCCTCTGTAGGGGGGTGTGCGCTGTAGACGGACAGGGTGTGCATATCGTGAGCAGCAGCCTTGGCTATGGTGGGTAGGAAGAGGAACAGGAACAGGCCGAGCATTATTTTTCTTAATGACTTTTCTGGCAGGAGGACAGGAAGGATGGCGCCATGATTATCCCGCGGATATTGGGCTTTTTTGCTGAAATATGTCTGGCCGGCTCCCTATCGCAGACAGCGTCGTGAGGGCAGAGCAGAGCTTCGTCGCTGATGGTGTGCCAGCCGCCTTAGCAAAGACGCACTCAAGTCGCCAGGTACCTTTGCCGTGCCTATTTTAGCTTCCCACCATCTTAGGCTTCTTTCTATTCTTTTGCTTGTTGTTTTCACGCATATTTAGTTAGCAGCGTTAGTTTGGTCCTTTGCAGGCCCTATTCGAGCGGTTTTCACGCCCTATTTGAGCCGTTTTCTCGCCCATTTTAGACATCTTCTAGGCCTCTTTTAGGCTTGCGAGGCGCTGTAGTTTATGCTGCTTTTAGTGCCAAGTTTTTTTTTGGTCCTACGCCGGCCCATCTGTCTGTATTATTCCCGGCTCTATTTAACTCTTCCGTTTTTATTGGCTTACTTCCACACAGCAAAGTCTCGGCTGGCGCTTTGGCCAACAGATGGATGGCGTAGAATGACTGTTTACTTTTGGCCAGTACAAGTTTAGCACAGAGCATCAATTAGCACTCCTAACCTGTCAAGTCTCTCGCCGCCTGTCCCAGCATCTGTTTGTTGTTTGTCTTTGGCCTGTTTCTCCGTTTCTCTGTCTCGCCGTCCAATATTGCATCCCTCTCTCCCCCTTCTTCGCTCTCCCTATCCGCGGCTCGGTCTATTGGCCTGTTCCATATCTTGCCAGCCCGCCCACACCACCTCAGCACCACGCGGTGTTGGCGCCCTCTCCCAAGGGATAAGGGATGCGATGCTCAGAATCAGAGGCCCTCCCCCACCTCGTCCCTTAGCCTTCTACCTGTCTGTCCTCCTGTCTGTCTGTATTGCATTCTTTCTTTCTTTCTTTG